>VRLP01000299.1:0-260167 GCA_009660295.1 Lophius piscatorius
TGAGCTTAGTCCGGGGAAGGAGGAGGCGGTATGACTGGGTAGAACGGAGGGATCGTGTTGAGGTCAGTGGGGTGAGTAGTTCTTTTAGGTAGGGGGGTGCGTTGACATGGATGCACTGGTGAGTGAGGAGAGAGATCTTATAATCAATCCTGGTGGAGATGGGAAGCCAATGAAGGGAATGAAGAACAGGGGTGATGTGTTCGTGTTTACGAACTCTCATTAGGATCCTTGCAGCACTGTTTTGAACATACTGAATTAAGATTTAAACAGGCCTGACGACTTGAATAAGTTCAGCTTTAAACAACTCAGGTTGCTAAATGTGTCAGGTTGTAGATGCACAATAAGAAAGATTTGATTTTCCAAATTGAGTATAAGCTGCCAACACCTGCCGCATAATCCAGTCATTTGAGCTTGTTTGATATGGACCCTAATTAAAAAGAAAACAATGAAGTGATGTAAAGAGGTTAAAAAAATCAGGAGCCGCATAAATAAACAATGATAGGAATCAAAATGATGATGGGACTTACTGACGAGGTGAGGAGAGGACGGAAAGCCAGGTGATGGGCTCCTCTGCCACTGTGAAGACACAACATGTCAGATTCCTAAAAAACCTCAAGACTGTGTTTGGATGCTTGAACTACATGAGACATCAAACATCTGCTGAGCCAGCAAATACTTCAGGCTGACACAGAATAAATTAACTTACATATTTTATTCCAACAGGACCAGTGGAGAAATTCAACTAAAGGTAATTTTGGTACTTTCTGATGGCTTGAAACTTACATTGCATCCAGAGAAATCAATCAATCCAATGACGGTGGGGAGATCTGGAATCAACCTATCATGCTTCCATCACCTCCTTTACTTACTATGAACTTGTTGATGTTCTCCAGGCTGCTGAACCTCAGGTAAGAAATGTCCCCCTTGTCCTTGTCCCTATCCTGGCCGTTGGTGTAGATGTGTGTGATGCCAGCTCCGCTGATCATAGGGACACATTCGTCACACGGACATTTGGTGACAAACAGCATTTTGGGCTCTCCGGCTTTAATGGCTCGAGTTCTGAAAGAACCAGGTGGAGAACGTCTGTGAAACACTCATCAGAATCAGAGATTTCTCACATCCCTGTTTTTCTCTTGCGTTCTGACCTGAAGGTGAGGGCATTCTGCTCTGCATGGACAATATATCTGTATTTGCGTCTCTGTGGGTCCATCTGTTTGTTGTCCATCTGGGGGTACTCGGCGTACTGCGAGCCTGCTGGATAAGCATTATAGCCGCAGCCCATTAGGTACATAGAACCGGTTCCTTCACTGCCGGCCTGGAACAGGAGAGAAGATCAACAAGCTCCATTAATTAATTAATTTAATTTAATTTATTAAGACGTTTCACAAGCAAAGTTATAAACAATATATAAATGTTAAAAACTGAGAACACTTAAAATACAGGACACATAAGAAAAAAGGCATGAACAATGTCTTTTTTTTTAACACTTAAAATATATATACATATATACATATATATGGGATGTGTGTATTTGTATATGTGTTTGTGTGAAAGTAAACGTTCACAGGCTATTTTAATTTTCAACCATTGTTTTACTTGTTTGTTAAAAACCTTATCTCTGTCAATGTTTTGATTTGCCTATTACTGTGAAGAATGATTGTCCAAATGTTGTCCTACGTTTCGCTGTTCTACAATTTCCACTTTTTGCACGCCTAGTTCTAATTCTACTGTTTTGTTTGTTTACTAATATGCAGAGTATTTCAGGAGCAAGGGTGTTCAAACATTTGAATAATAAGTTTTAAAGCATAAAAGCATGAAATAACACTGGATCCATCCACACTGAACACATCGATTAATTGCTGGACTCAACGGTGAATGATAACTAAGTACTTTTGATGACTTTCATCTACATGAGGAGTCTGACTTGAAGCAATCAAAAGCAAAGCAAAGGGGAGGAAAGTAAGCTCACCGACTGTCCTTTGGCCCAGATAACAGCACCGACACCAACTTTAGGATCCTCTGGAACAACAGATAGAGTTGTAAGAAACTTTTGAATATGTTGATTCAGCAGATCACCTTAAAGCCTGTCATTGAGGATTATGTCCTACAGGCTTTATTCTGTTGTCTCAATAGCTGGTATGCTGTAAGAGCAGTTTGACTCTGACTATTTGAGATTGTTATTCAATCTAAACTAAACACTGACTCTGACTGTGATGTGGCCAGACATGAGCACTAAAAACTTCATCGGCAAGACTCCCATTTTAACTCTTACACAGTTTTAGGTAAATTGCTATTTTCCAGCCTTTTAATCTTTTTGTTCTGTGGAGATAATTTGAATCAACAGGAATTCGACCAAGCTTTTCTAAGAGACTTATAGAAGCAAAACTATCAAGAGCCAAGAGGTTAAGAGTCTATCTTGGAGAAGAGGTTTATATGGTGACCCTGGATTGTTCTGTCTCTGTGGAGGTGAGATATTGTTGTCTGAGTTTGTGTGTAGGTCCATTTTTAAGGCAATGGCTCCATTTATGATATGGTACTATTAGTTACAGGGCAGGAAGGTAGGTGTTAAGAGAGGTGCTGTATCATATTAAACAGTGGTTTTCCAGAGAAGTTCATTCTAACATTAAATAAAGTACAGTGTGCTCTTGTTTGCTCAACCTAAACTGAGTACCCTGGACAATCAGTGGTAAGCAGAAAAACCAATTCTACCTGTTCTATAAGCCAGCAGCCGGGCTTGGATGATGCAATGGCGGGCCCCTTCTTGGGATAACTCATCATGATGAGGAGGGAGGGGCATCTTGGCTAGTGATGGCTCAGGGGCTGAATTCTGCTCCCTGGGTTGTGGAAACAACAAAACTATCAGCAAATAGCATCAAGTAGAAAAAGCATTACAGTTCTGGAGTATTTCTTGCCTGTAGAAGCCGTAGTGTTGCTGTGGCACCCCAGCAGCAACAGTAGCTAGAGCTCCCACCAGCTCTCGCATGTTGTCTCTCAGGTTTGAGAAGTATGGCTCCAGGCAGAAATTCTCGAGACCCATTTGTGTCAAAATATCACAGTGCTGCTGTGACGTCTCCACAAGGAAATGTTTAGAGAAATCTTTGAGGTGTCGTGTCCGCTCTCTGGAAAGCAGAGATAAATGAGTTCTTCTTTATCATTGTACCAGGATTAAACTCTAACTAACTCTCTCATTACACAATACAGTTCATGAAAAACTGAGTTATTGTCTCTTTTCATACAGATATTAGTACATTTTTCAAATGTTGAGTTTCAAAATAATTGCCCTCACCAAGGAGGTTACGTTTTGTCTGTCTGTCAGTAGGATTCCAGAAATACTACTGGCAGACAACTTTATGGATTGCAAGCTTTGAGAAAATGTAACATTTCCTTTACGAAGTACGGCTAATATGAGCGTAATTTACACCGAAGACTCCAACTGGAGGCATTTTACAGCTGTAGCTCGATTGACTCAGATAATATTTCTTACTTCAAGGATCTGGATTAAATATGCTACGAGTTTGTGAAAAATGTCTGTGCTACTCCATGGTCCGTGTATGTTTTGGGATTGTGTTATTCGTTTCAGAAACGAATACTGAAAAAAAATTAAAAAAACGGGTCATAAGATGACTTTTCATTTTGAGTTACAAGAATCAAAATTGAAAAAGTAAGTATTCTAATTAAACTAAAAAAATCTAATTAAACTAATTTTTCATTTTTTAATATTCGTTCATGAAATGAAAAACGAATACCAAAACATATACGATAACTATATGCTCCTAAAACAGAAAACTTGATTTATAGGTAACATCAACAACAAGTGACAGGGCTTGCATACAGATTAAGTACTGGAAAAGCTTTTAAAAAGGATTCATGTGGATCTTCAACAGGACATGACTAAGCCTTATTATTTATAATTTTTTTGGAATCCACTCACACAATGCACACAAGCACCCTGTCACATCCTTGTGAACACCCAAACACAGTAGTTATTATTGCTGAGGAAACAAACGTAGTGTAGGTAGATTAGGTACCTCCTAAAGAGTTCTTCTGTGTTCAGGCCAGGTTCATCATAAGTCACCGCTTCCAAGAAGCCACAGTCTGGGGAAGACTCATCAATAAACTGTGCTAGGCCTGGAGCCAGTGGCTGCAGCAGCACACAGATGTGAGTACGCCCGTTGGACTTAAGCTTCTCAGTTGCCATGGCATCCAGCGCAGCCTCCTCCTTGATGCAGTCTGGTGCACTGTGGGAGTGGGAGTTGGAGTGATTCGAAGAAGTGGACCACAGCATGCTCACCTCAGGGTCACCAGGCCAGAAGGAGATCTGACTGACACCAGCTGGAGGAACACAAACAGCCCCATCAGAGTTTGTTTCCAGTTACTTTTCTCTTCTCCAGTAGAGGAAGAGCAAAGTGTTCGGTAGGTGAGACCATTTCAGAGTTTAATTTGTTATCTAAAAAAGTTGTTGAAAAAAGTAGACTGTAGTACATTGATGTATGTTAATGGCACCCAGATAACTTAAGAAATGCCTCTGACATCTACTATAAAAGTTAAGGTGCAAAAAAAGTGGGTTCTTTCTTAGGAGAGGAAGTAGAATGATGGCGCATCTTGAATGCACTGTGGGTTATTACATCTTTCTATCAGAACTGGCATTAAGTTCTTCAGCAATTTGTGCTGCAGTAGTACTTCTGTGGGATCAGACAAAACAGGGTCCCTGAGTTTATCAATGTGGTTATGGCACCAAAGTTGTAGAGAACACTTGTGCACAGGAATTACT
This sequence comes from Lophius piscatorius, assembly GCA_009660295.1. Lineage (NCBI taxonomy): Eukaryota > Metazoa > Chordata > Actinopteri > Lophiiformes > Lophiidae > Lophius > Lophius piscatorius. Next base: position 4,772 of record VRLP01000299.1, read on the forward strand.
GAACCTGAAAATACAAGCACAGCCCGACTTGAAATTTGTCAGCCACCAGTTTGAGATTTTATACATGTGGTATATCACAGTGCATTCTGGTCGCAAGTTGTTGTGCCATTCTTTTAGCTTTTGGGGAAAAACTAAAAAGATATCACCAATTAGTTTTATGAAAAAAACATCTTTGCAAAAATCAACTTCAGCAGTTATGATGTCTCAATTCCGTTAAGTTTCCCAATAACAATGACAATACAGAGACTAACACGATATCAGGACTTTGACTAGCGAAGCTAAGTGGTTTGAATATAATTCTACTATAGAATAAGTTATATAGTTTTGTTCAGTGAGATCTTTTTCATTTTTTAACCTCTTTGTCTGATTACAAATCCCTCTGTCGTGTATCTAAAGACCACCCCCCTCTACTTACCGTTGATGATCATTTTGAGGCAGGTAGCGCAGGGTCTCCTTGAGAAGAAGAGCTGACAGTCAGCCAAGAGGGCACCATGTTGAATGATAGCTGCCTGTCCTGCGTGGAGCTCATGTCCTGAACAGTGGAGTCCCACTACTTTACTGTCCCGTACCACCACCAGTCCAATACTACGGATCTGAAAGACAGCAAAATCAAAATAACACAGAGAAACATAAGGCAGAGAGAGCACATTCCACCGCTAAGCCATGACCAGGCCTACTCTCTTTTTAGCACTTTGAGATTTGATCCAAATGTAAAGTGCATTATAAATTAAATGTATTATTATTATTATTATTATTACTCTGCCTGATTAGATTTGCTTTACGATGATGATTCTCATATAGCCCCTCACTGAGAGAACTTCATTTATGAGAGAAGCCTACTTCTGGATAAACCTCAAAATTGAATTGCATGTACCCCTCCTTTAGTTGAAAAATGTGTGAGTTCTAGAAAAACTCAGTGATTGTACTCCCTCCTCCAGTCTACCCCTGAAGACCGCACCTTAATATACGAATGTGAATCAAATCTCATAAAGGGCTTACCAGGGCAGTGGCAGAAGGTGGCGCTATTGCTGTAACTGCATATTGCCATGTGCAAGTCTTAAGTGAAACACAACTTTGCTTTTCTTGGAGAATAATTAAAATTTGATGCAACTCCATGACCACACCTCTCAGGTAATATGGAAAGTTGTGATATCTTTTTATGATAAAAGTTATTCTGTCAAAATTTCAAGTCAGTCAAGTGCAATCTGTAGGAAGGCTGAAAACACGTGAAACGAGATATAAATACACCTAATTTTACACAATAAATGTAAAATGACTGACTTCGTTTGGGTTAAGTTTCGGCTCCATGAACATTTTTGTAATTCTGATATCATGCACATTTACGAATAGTAAAATTTGTAGGTCCAAAACAAAAAAGCCGCTGGTATCAAAGTCCGCAGAGGCAGAAAGTGGGATGTTGCCAGAGAGCTGAAGGTGACATAAGCGACACTCAGGCAGTAGGATCATCGGAACTGTGGCATCATGCTGGGCTCGTTTAGGCTACCTCTTTGGCTGCCAATTCAGCAAAGTTGAAGAAAAGGAGCAGTAACTTCTTCAGGAACAAGTGTGTCCTGGTGCAGAGGTGTTATGGGTCAGTACGATGTTGGAGCTGAGCAAGCAAGGAGCCTAGACAAGGAGGAAAAACTCTGCACCTAGTCAGATTTCCTGGTCACACATGTCTTAGTGTAACCTTTTTGCCCTCAGTTTGGAGGGATAAGGTTTCTTCAATAGCTCTTCTACAGCTATACCAATGCCCTAGCTGATGAATGCTACTGTTGACACCACAATCAGGAAATACTATCCAAGGAAGATGTCCATTCCTTTCCTGCATGCACATCCAAAGAAAAGAGCATTCCTGCTTACCGCAATCCCCAGGCTCACAGCTGAGAATGGACCTGGGAAGACAACTTAAGTCCCCCAGTTATATGACCCACACTACAATTGACCCAGGCAAGATCATTTTCTACTATACCACCAAGCAAATAATCATATAGGTGCTACCTGTGCCTTGGTTGGATCATAAGGAGTGGGCTGTCAGAGCTTTGGAGGGCGGTCACTCAGGATACCATGTGGTCCATCACTGAAGCTGCAGAAGTAGCCTGTGTTGGCTTTGGATTAGAGGGCAAGCTTGAAACCGCTGGATTACCAGGCGGGCTTTTATTAACTCTGGCTGGGTCCCCTGGGCTCTGGGCCTGTTACTGAAAGACCAGAAACCCCTTAAGGCCAAAGTAACACAACTGAGGATATAGCCCGGCATATCTGAGGGATACCTGTACCTTGTAACCATATGATCTATATACAGCTTCATGAGGTATAATGGCTTTTCTGACCCAGGTTTTGGCTAGTATGCTGTCAAGAGGCTAGGAGAGGCATGTAAACCTGAAAAATATGCAATTTTTAATGTCGCTAGATGGTGCTATGACTATAGCCAAATTTGGAGATGTAGATCTCTTCAGATTGGTACTGAAATCGAATAATTGAAGTTTGGGGCATAGTGGATCTTGGATAGTGGAGTAATACACGTTCGTCTTTCATGGCAAAACATGTAAATTTGCTGTGTGACCAGTTAAGTTTCAAAATGTAATCGCCGGTTCCCTTCTCCTGGATCATATCATAACGCACAGCGATTACTAGATGTGTAGTAGGTGGTCTTTATTGCTAGATAGTGCATCTTTGATCATTTGTACACCAACCTGATTGTGGTCATCATCTTCAGATTGTTGCTGTTGTGGGAACAGCTCCATCCACAAACTCAACAGAGTGAACAGGTTTACCTCTGATAACCTGGGGCCATGACCTGGAAGAGAAATTAGTGAATTGAGTCATTTAATTCCATGATGTCTCTCCAAAATGTCTTTTGGGCAAAGCTGTGATCACAATAGCTAGTGAGAGAATTGTTTAGAGAGTATAAGTAATTCGTGAAGCGAGGGGTCTCTTGATTAACTACTGTATCTAAATCTTGGACCCTCTCAACTTGACTCAGTAAAGAATAATTTAATACTGTATTGTATGAATTCTGACTTTTCTGTTTTTAACAGAGGGATGGGGGAAAAAGTTCCACAGCTTGGAATGTTCGTTCCCCACCCCACCAAAGCAGATAATAGTTTGTTGCTACAGAGCAGCATTTGACAAAAATACAGTTTTTGTCAAATACTAACCACAACAAATGTTAAAAGAAAGATTTGAAGGGGGGCGAGGTTGAGGTGTTTGTAACTGCAACTCTGTGTGTTTCAGTGTGTATGAATGTGTATTTATGTGTTCCTTTTGGAGTTTCTAATTACCTCAGGAAGCACATATTTGAAGAGGTCACACCCTTTTTTCATCCACTGACAGATTAGCACACTCTCATCGCTCTGCTGATGTTACTCTGCTGACTGACCCTTAAAGTTCTGTCTCTCAAGTCTGATTCTCTCTTGATGAGTACCTTCAAGTTCACTGTAAGAACAACCCTAAATTCTCAATTTATCTTCCTCCCCCTTTAAATCTTCTTGTGTCCATGTTGTGTAAGTATCCGTTTTGATATTGAACTAGAAACATTGACTCGTCATTAAAATGCAGATCTTTTCTCTTAGCCTATAATAAAGTAAACATAGTTTTAAAATAGACAAAAAGGTTCTCAAATAACTAGTGAAGGTTTGTTTATTAACGTGTTAAAAAGTGATATTTATCTTACAATTGATTTTTTTTTAAAAGGACACACAAACACACACACGCACTGAGAAACTATTCAGAAACCTTTTCTTTTTTCACATTTTATTATGTTGTAGCCTCATGCTGAAATTACTTAAATTCAGTTTCCCCTCATCAATCTACATTCAAAACGGCATAATAACAAACCAGCCAACCTGTGCAATCAGGGAAAAAAGCCTTTGTAGCTGAAACGAATAAAGTACAGTGATATTGTTAATGAAAACCTAGGGACATTTCTGCCTTTTCACTTGAAATTGTTTGATAATTTTGCCTGTGATAATGCAATTGGAATGAGATTTGTCAGTTTGAGGATTTATGGGGAATTTTGACATTTCAACCTGGGATCCTATAATAGGTCAATAACTCAAACCAAACTCAAGATTTATCCTCAGAGCTTGTTATTAACAAACTGTCCCCACCGAATCTCATTCAATCTGAACTTTTTGATCACTTTAGCATCATAGAAAGAAATCATCAGCTTCAAAATTGTTGTTGTTACATTCTTCTATCTGAAGGTTCCATTTTCCATTGTTTAGCACATAATAGTGAAAATACTATTTTCTTTATTTAATAGTCGTTATTGCTGTATTAAAGAACCAAGAAACACGATAGTTGGAACTGGAATAATGTGTGTGTCTGTGAGTTCCTAGGGAAGAGAGTGATTTGTGTAAAAATAAAAAATCTAAGTGTGTCTTATCAGCCATTCAAGTATCAAGATGTAATTCTACTGTGCAACATTTACAATTTCTCCCTCTGATGGTCTTTATTGAACACATGCAGATATTACAGCAGGTTGCGGGACAGATCATCAATAGCTAACCTGTACCTGCATTAACTATTTTTCTATCTGGCTCACCTTGGACTCTGCTGTTAGTCTGAGTGTTGCTGTCTCTCCTGTCAGCACCTGGCCGTAACCAGCTCGAATCAGCCCGGCTCCGTATATCGTTTCCCTCCATACAAACAAACAGCTAGTCCCTCCCGACTATGATAAACACAGCAGCAATTGACAAGGCGATATTAGTTCAACCGGAATCAGTATTTACCTAGTATTCAGTATCAAACTAAACAAATAAAATACAATTTCCGGGTACTCACCTGAAAATAAAAGCCTGGGAAGCAAATTAACTTAAGTATTTGAACAAAAACAAGTGTGATTCAGACTAAAACATAATATGTCATAAAAATTCTGAAATTCGCGTTACTGTTTTGTCTCGATTTAGAACTTCCAAGTTATGAATGCAAAGCTGACTCACCATGGTGATTTAGCACAAATATTCTTTAGCAATTTCAAAACCTCTGAATAAGACTATGTTCCGGACTATGTTTTTTTAATGTTCATATATTGTTATATATAATATCTTATTTCAATGACTAAAGCTACCTCTTTTCCTGTCGCGGCTAACAGTCTGTAGCTTACTGGAGTTCCGGATTAGTTCCGTAATAACGTATGACGTCAGCAAGAAGGCGGGGCAACAAGTCACATAAAAGATACCTAAAGAAATTTTGGGAGTAAAGCACACATCATCTAAAGAACAGAAATAAATAGATACTTAAAAATGGTAAATATTTAAAACACAGCATCGGTTTTGACTGACAACAAACAATTGATTAATGTAAATTGATAAAGTGGCTTAAAGAAGAGTGAACACCGTCCATTCCTAAAGTGCACCATGTTGATTTATCTATGGCTGCTGTCGCTCACATAGGATATACTCCAACCCCTGCGACTTTGCGATTACGGATAACTCCATTTTATTTATGGCTGCTATTCAGGACACTGCAAGTAACCTTACAGATAAAAAAAACCCAAAAAAAAAAACAAGTCAATAAATATCAAGACATTACTAAAAGGGTATGCAATAAAAGCTAAAAAAATAAATACACGTTTAACACAGAGATTACACAGACTACGAAGGGTTGAAAAGGTGGGTTTTTAGACTGGATTGGAATTTTGGGAGTATGTAAATTTGGCAGATGGTTTGTGGAAGAGAGTTCCAGAGACAAGGGGCTGCACTGCTAAAAGCTCTGGAGAGAGGTACGGAGGAGTGAGGTTATGGAGAGACTTGATGGTGAGGATGTTAGCAGAGACCAGAGAGGAGCGAGTTGCAGTAATCAATTCGGGAGGTGACCAGTACGTTGAATAAGATGGCCGTGGCATTGGGTGTGAGTGACCGATGGTTGATATTGCATCGGTGGAAATATGCAGACCGAGTGATGGTATTAATGTGTGCTTCGAAAGATAATGTGAGACAGTCAGAGAGGGAGGATGGTGGAAGGGTTTTGTTCGGTTTGGACGACAGAGAGAGCAGTGAAAGTGGATACGATGTAGATGATGAAGATGACAATACCCTAAACATTGCTCTGATGAACACTGGTAATGACTGGGATCTAAAGGTCTTAAGTTGTAAAAATTGAGTGTGGCTGGAGAGATATGACTTAAACCAGGAGAGAGGGGTGCCTATGAAACCAGTTGAAACTAATCTGTCTATGAGGATGGTGCGAGAGATGGTACCAAAAGCTGCACGGAGATCAAGGGGGGTAAGTATACTTAATAGTCCAGAGTCTGCTGTCTTCAACAGATCATTAGTGATCTTAAACAGGGCTGTCTCGGGTGCTGTGTAGGGGACGGGAACCAAACATATTAGTTTGCACTTTTAGTGATGTAATGCATTTTACTAACATAATTTCCCAATTATAGATGTCAAATGTCACATTGTCTTCAAGATTTTAATCAAATGATCAGAATTTTCAGTTTTCACGAGTTTCAATGTGGACACTTTTGCCCTTTACAATGGTATAAAGATAATTCTTGTTTAAACAGCAAATTATTGACATATTATAGGATCTGTCATTGAAATGACAAGATTCCACTCCCACCCCCCAAAAATGCTCAAACTGTCGAGCAGAAGACAAGTTTTATTTTGTTTAATAAATTGTCAAAATGCATGTCAAGTATACCTGATTAGAGGAGACTATTTAAGTGAAAATATGTATTTTATGGCAAGAAAGAACGATGTGGAATTATCTAGGGACTTGTTTTCCCATAACTAAATGTTATGAGATAATAAGTAAGTAATAATAATGCACAATAATGTCACAGCCAATGCAGTCAAAGAAATCTCACCAATATCATTGATTGTCCTTTCATAAATCACAATAATATATAATAACCTCAAACCAGTTTGCCAGAAGATTTATACAAGTCTATTATAATACTGTACGCAAAACCAAAAAATATTTTTCAGATTCTTTTTCATATATAACAGAAAAACATAAGGCTGCGAGTCTTTCCACTAGAGCATTACTAATAGAAGTCACCTAAATTTATCTTTAATTTGTTTCTAATCTGACATGTAGAAGAGCATAATGTAAAAGATCATGCTTAGATTAAGAAAAACTAGCATTGTTATTTCAACCATTTGATTACATCAAGAAATATAAATTGATCTTGCGAGTCTGTGTCTCAAAAATAGTTAATCACTACAACAACTGGTCATGCCACGGTGTCCAAAATTGGACCAGTTTTTTCATCACCATAACATTAGACCGAATTTAACAATATAAAAACAGACAATCAGTGTTTTAATGCATATCCAAGCTTTCATGCCTCTTAAGCTTGCAATGTCTTGAGTGCCTTTCAATTGTATCCAGAGACAAAACATGCATAAAATGTGAGAAGTCTGACTTTATTTGCTGTGTTACTTGATAGTTTGTTTTTCTGCATTTACCCCCAAAACACCAGTGAACACAAAAAGTCACAATCGATTTTTTTAGAGGTTCCACAGTGAAAATATTCAGCATATATTGTCAGATATTATGCCACCCTTCTTTGACTCATTGTACGGCTGTTAGGTGAAGAAAAGGGCCTCAAACGTTTAGTGCTGTATTTGTTAATCAAGTTTCTAGTAGTGAATGTAAAAGTTTCTTAAACGAATTCAGAATAATCTACAAATATTTGACAATAGCTTTGAGCTTCCACGATGTACAAGTTAATGGAAATATTATAACTACAATCTGCGCCATCTAGAACATGGTGTGGTTCTATTGTGTTTTGAGACTTCAGCTAAATACAGCTTCAACAACAACATTAGGTTTTTAGACTCAATACATCCATTTTTTTTTATCAATTATTAAACCAAATGTACCGCGATAGTTTCTTTCAGTATAGTTGTAATTCTGCTGTGACCAGTTAAGGTCTTTTCTTTGACCTTTCAGCATACCATCTCCTGTTAGTTTCTAGGCCATACGCAGATTGAACTGGTTTATCTTTTCTGCGATGTTTTTTGACTCCCAAAGTAACTTTATCCAGTAGTAACTAAAATGTCAGGTCTTGTGAGCACTGGTTTGATTAATTAGTATAAATGGGTGTCATCTGCATAACAATTAAAGTAAATAAACAAAGCTTGGCTTAGTAGACAGGCTGGCTTTATGGAACAGAGCTCAGTGCACAGTGGACAGTACATGCTCTTTCTCTCTCATTTTCTTCATCACCTTCTCTTGCTTTCTCTCTCTTTCTCCTCATGTCCTCTCACTGTTTCTCCCAAAGCTCTGGTTGTCTCAGTCTTTTCAATTCTGTCTGTGCCAAAGCAGAAAGTAAAGTTAACGTTTTAGCTACAAGCTATAGCTAATTCATCCAAGTCAACCAGCTGGCATCATGAATGATGAGCTCTGTTTACTGTAGCAGGAAGCTCAGCAGGAACTATTTATCTGATAATCCATCTTGGATAAATTCAAAGCAACTGGACTTCTGTTTTGGTTTGAAGAAATCACCTCTCATCCATCCAGTCAGGGATTTTATACCTCCAGTAGGTGTTGGTACATAGAGAGAGGTTGACAGTTGGTCGTGCACAACTAATGAGGTTGGGTATGAGTCATTAGGGACAGAGTGTTCTTGACTGTCTGCTGTGGTATCATGTGAGTCGTTAGCATAATGTGAGTCCAGGTGTGGTTGATGGCGAAACTATCTGGGGTGAGTTGGTAATACTGGATTGTACGTGGGTGATGTGGCATGGTTTGAATTGAACTGGGATCTTGTGTTTGGAGAAAAATCCTACGTAGCTTTTCCGAAACTCCAGCAAAATATGGTATGACAGTGCTTAAGCGCCTGTCCCTCTATCATCAGTAACGATTTTTTAATAACCCTTCATCACCTTCCTCTTAACTGGAACCCACATATCTTCAAATGTGTTGGTTTTGAAATGCTGCAAAAGATTAAGGGTTTCTTTATTCGTGTACATGTCATGGGGTCCTTGAGCAAGACCCTGAAATCCTAGCTCCCCGGGCTCTTTTAAGGGGCTGCCCACTGCTCCCTCGGAAGATCGTAACTGGTAGTTGATGGAATCCACGGTGCTATGTGCTTTAAAAAGGTGTCCAGGGCTGTTTGAAGAAAAACAACACCACAGCATCATACATCCACCAGTATACTTTACAGTGGGTGTGAAGTGCTTTTGTCTATACATTTCCTTATAACTATGCAACCAATCTTAGATGTTTGTTGCGAGAAACTCCACTTTGGTGGACCTATGACCTTGTTTCATTGAAAGTCCAAGCGGCGTTTGGCTAACTGGAGGCATGTTTTCCTTTGACTGGATGACAATAGAGGATTTTTTTCTTGCTCTCTCTTACCTTCCAAAACAGCTTGTGTTGGGGTAGGTGCCATCTGATGGTGGTTAGGGGGACCCCAAGATTCCCCTGACCTCTGCAATTCTCTAGCTGTAATCCTTGGAGAGGCTTTTGCCAGCAGAACCATCCTCCTCACGGTAAGTGGGGTCACTTTACAGGCTGATTTTTAACATCTCCAGAGTATTTACAATTTTTAATTATTGATCTAGCTTTTGAAACTGAAATTTTAAAATATTGAGATATTTTCTTGTATCAATTGCCAGATCTGTGCAGCTCTACAACTTCTCTTCCTCAATTATTGCTGTTTTCTGTGGTCTTTCCCTTTCTTTGCGAAGAAGGTCAAACAGAATTAAGGCCGTGTCACCTCATATTTATACCCTAGTAAAACAGGAAGTCATTGTTCACCATTTCAGAGCTCCTACTCAAGCAGTTGAACCTAAAAATATGAAACAGGATTGGCATATGCTTCAGTTACCTTTTAATAACATGCTCTTGTCGTACTGTCTATGTTGAAACAGAAGCAAAAAAGGAAAATCGCATTTAACTTTCTTACTGCTTCCTCCTGTTTCTGTAAGCATTGTAATTAAATTTGTCTATTGTGCTTTGTTATTAAAACACCCTTACTTTCTGTAAAGTACTTTCTTTTTTGCACTCTTTTTTGCACTCTTCTTCCTCCCAATCCTTCCATCTCACACACATACGCACGCACACACACACACACACACAAACACACACAAACGCACAGCTATTACTGTAAGCTGGTAGAGATGAGACAGCTGTCACACACTCACACACACTCTGGCCCTTGTTGACAGTCACTGCCTGCTGCAACCTTAAGTTCCTCCACACAATAAAAGCTGTGAATTGAGTGCGGAAAGAAAAACTGCCAGGCGTCAGTTATTTTGCGTTGGCGAGCCTGTTTGTGTGCATGTTTTATTTGATGTGTGATTGTTGTTGTGTTCTAAATGTCACAATGTGCCAGATAAGACAAGTATTCTGTTTGAGATGTTCACTGTTTGTCTCTACTTAGTCATTTGTGCTACGACAGAATATCACTAATCTGTGTGTGTGTGTGTGTGTGTGAGTATGTGTGTGTGTGTGTGTGTGTGTGTGTGTGTCTGTGTGTAAAGCTGTGATGTAAATATGAAGTATGGAGTATGCTGTCGTACCAAAGTTATAGAATGACAAGCTGTGAACTGTAAAGTAATAAGACATGTTTACATTATGAATGGGAGAATATCATTTTGCAGGAATATACTTAACTGTAAATAGCAGCACATCATAGGAAGATAAAAGATAAGTGTTGGAACTCAAATTTGGAAACCAAACAGCCTAACTATAATCTGGTGACCTTTTCATCAAACTAGGCTTATAAAGTCATGTGTATGTGTCTCTCCAATAAATAATAACAGTTGCTTGTATTATTCAGGGGACATATACAGCAGCAATGAGCTAAATCTGACATACAGTATCAGAAGCAGCTTGAACCATGAGAAGATGAAGGAAAGTACACTAACTACCATATTTTTCTCTTTGGTTGTATAGACCAAAACATTCCCATACAATGTAGAAAAAGTCAATTTTAATTTGTAAATTGTTGAATTATTAGATATTAAATCGGACAGAGAGCGAGATTGGCTCCTGGTTGAACTATATTAACTTTTAACTAGGGAGAGAAAGTAAAGCATTGTGTGCTGGAAATTTATCCTGTTATTCCTCAACATCATCAAGTTTATTTCAAAGTGATACGGCAGAGGTTTTCGGCTCTACTTCCAGTCTGGTGTGCATTGCGCTCTGAGTTATTTTACTCTTAATTTGGCAAAAATTTGCAGCTCTGAAATTTAATACATTTGATTGTAACCTCTGTTACATCCAGAAATCCCCCAAAATATTAACACCAGTCACTGGTTTTAAAGATCTGGATGATCGTTGTATATTCCACACAGCTAGAAACTGCTTTCTCCTGGTTCAGACTTAGTAGAGATCTCAGGTTCAGTGAAGTGTGTGAGTATACTATAGTGACTATACTATATATATATATATAGTGATTTTTCACCTGATCATTTACAAAGCTGAAGGACCTCTGTAAGGGGACTCATATAAACAAATGTAAAATGGGCTGTTGTGATCTGTCCAGACTTCACATGGGATAATGGCTTTATGAATGTCATCTTTTGTGGTTTAGAAAACAGTTTCAGGCATTTTAGTCGATATTGTGTATAAAGATATTAATTTAGATTTGATTAAAAAAGAATAGTAATAAAATAAACGTGCTAACTGTTATTGAGGCTGGATCAGCTGTTACAAGTGAGTGTGCCCAGGCCCATTATAACTGCATGTTCTACTCGACAGGCCCATAATTAGCCTTCTACATAGGTGAGTGCAAAATGCTACATTTTATAAAACATTAGATACATTTTACAACGTCATCTATTGGACATAGATAAAATCCCATTTTTGGCACATTTTGGCTATCCATCTGTACCAAATGGAGAATCCCCCTGGTCCTATCCCACAAAAACTGCGTAGTATAACATTTACTTTGTGTTTTTCTGTCAAATTTGATACAGTAGCTTTCAAAGAGTTTCCGAGCAAATGATTTGATTGTTTTGTTTCATGGTGTCACTGTAATACAATGGCTTTATAGCCTCTTGTTTTAAAATCTAAAAACAATCAGGCGAGGAAGAGTTGATATTTCCTCTGCATAATCACAGATTACTCAAATAAAGTACAGATATGTAACTGACACCGAAAATTTCAAGTATGTTATTTAGGCGAAACTTAACTTAAAATAACTAAGAAGCAAAATAAGTAAAAACTGTTTGCTGATTAGGCTTCTGGTGCTCACGTTTGTGAGGTCATGGAGATTCAGCACTACCAGCAGCTGTGCTTAAAAACTGCCACGGATCTTCAAAACTACCCAAGCCATGTGTCTCTGTGTTTACATCAGGCAGCATATAGTTCAACAAAACTCTGAGGATCAAATATAAATTCCATTAATTCAAATACTCGAATTTGCCAGATCAACTGTTCCTTCGTGAACCTTGTCATACAGGAGGAGCTCATTAGAAGTTCCTTCAACAGGTGGGAACATTTTTGGATCGATTGGAGATGATAAAGAAACGTAGAGGTGGTCTCTCTGGAGAAAATAACACAAAAAAGAAGAAGTAAAAGGAATAAAACACGAATGACTGCATTTCCCGCTGCTCCATCTACTGTTGTAGCGGTGTACAGTTCATCTCAATCAGTCGGTGTGGAACCACATATTTACTGCAAAGAGCTGTAAATATGCAGACAGCTACCGCAGGTCTGCATCAAGCTGCACCGACAAACCAGAAACTCATTCTCCTTCAGAAGAAAGGTCAAGGATTAAAAAAAGACTTTTCCCGATGAAAGAAACATTGCAGATAAAAGTAATTTTTATGGATACTTAAACATTTATGTTGCCATAACCTACAGTTTTATCACACATAAATCTTAACTAACAATTTGAATGATCTATCAAGGTATACCATAGGTATATCAACATGCACTATGTGCAAAAACGTTAATTGACTTACCCTATCACATAGTCTATGGTCTGTAGTCTGATTATTGAAATTTGCCTTTTTGACCTGATAAGGTCAGTAATGCTATTTTTTGACTAATATTCAAATAGCACTTTGAAAACAAATGTTTTTAAAGTGCTTTGAAAGACAGGAAACTGTGGAATACACCACAGAAAGAGTTAAAACCAGGCCAAAAAATTCTTCAAAAAAGAGAAGATAAAGTAGAAAGTCAGAATGACACCTAATAGGTACAATATAGACAGTGTAGCAGTAAAATTTTAGTAGATAAATTAATGAAATAAATAAAATTCAACATTACACCCCAAGGCTAAGATTAAATAATAAATAATAAAAGGGATGATAAAATGATAAAAGAAGACAGACGGAAAATGAGACAACAGAACAAAGGACAGCATGATGAGCAGCTTTTACGTAGTTTTATTTTTAATATACCTCATCTCATAACTTCTTTACAGTTTTTTGTATACCTTTTAAAAAAACAAACAAATTATGTTGAAATCAAAAGAAAGGACATGAAACAGAATTTAAAAAATGTATTATTATAATAGTTATTATCATTATAATACTACCACACATATATATATATATATACATACATACATATATACATACATATATTAAACATTTAGTTACTTATTTTTCCACTCATACAACGCAGTTAGGGAAAACGATATAAAAAAAAAACGTTTCCATATAACTTCCATCAAAAGTTTGATGATTATTTTATTTTGAAAATTCCAACGGGAAAAAAGTCTTTGTTTAATATCTCCCACTTCGTGACTGGTTGTGCACACAGTGCTCCTCCTGGTGCCCCACGGACCGTGGGTAGTCTGTAGAGCTGCTGGGGAAGCTGCTGAAGCTCCAGAGCAGGTCCTTCTGTGTCACGCAGACAGTGGAGTACAGAAAGCATCAGGCTTCAGCTGTTTTGTGTTCATCAGCAGGAGTAAAGAGGAATAGGAGGACGGGGGTAGGAAGAGGTAACAGACAGCTGCATCTTGGTGCATTGGAGCTTATGGATTATTGAAAAGAGGAGGTTTGATCAAATATTCATAAGGACTTTTAAAAAACGGAGAACGGAGTGAATAAAGCACATATCGACCTCTGATCAGTGAACTGTAGCTGGAGGAGCATTGTTCTTCCCGCGCGTGTGTGAGTGTGTCTTAGGGAGTGTGTGTGTGGGTGTGTGTGTTTGGAAAGAAGCCCCCTGCAGCAGTACTTGCTGCTGTAGGGACCACGGTGATGCCACTGACTTTCTGAGTGACTCCCGGTAACTGCACCTCTCCCCAACCTCCCGGTCTAACGGACACACCGACCCCTGCGATCCCCACTAATATGCAATGGTTTTCTGTGCCGAAGCCGACAGCTGTCTCGTACAGTCGACTTCACACTAGCGCCGCCGCATGCGTCTACGCCGCTGCCGCTCCTCTCCCCGCTCTGCGCGGCAGACGACGCCATTTGAAAGGGAGCGCTTGGGGGATTTTAACGCCGCGGCGGCCGGGCGGCAGCAGCAGCAAGCGATCGTCTGCAGCTGAGGAGCGCCGGCCGCTGTGGCAACCGGAGGGCGCTGACAACTCGGAGAAAAGCGCCGCATCGGTAACTCTTTCCTTGCCGCACAGGGACGACGTAGATGTGGAATACGTACGGTCGCTAGTATCTGAGCTTGCGGATGAACCGGGAGAGAACCCGGGAGACGAGCGGTGCCTCCTGCTCTTCTTGTGGTCTATGGTTCAGACTGGAGGGAAGAAGCTCCACCGAACTGATCCCGACATCTTGCCGGCTCTGCTGACATGCACACTGGGGGGCGGACCAGCCCACATGTGGTGGGTGAATTTTAGGCTGCCGCATCCGGAGTGTCTCTGGTCTTCCTCCTCCCTCTCTTCCTCCACCACCTCCAACTCCTCCTCTTCCCCCTTCTCTGCCAAATCCATGCGGTTTATTTGGAACAACATTTTCAGCAAAGGAGCGCATATGCTGCAGTGTCTTTGTGGCAGGAGCCTCAAGAAAAACAAGAACTCAACTGGTGAGTTTGCTGTGTGTTTGTGTCAGTGTGTGTACGTATTGTGTGGGTGTCATAGAGAAAGACTTTGTTTTGTATGTGCGCGTGCGCACAGGAGTGTGCGCGCGTGTGTGAGCTGCGCTGTTCTCTTTTTGCTGGTGTTTCTCTGCATTCGCAGTTGTGCAGCAAGTGAGTGCTCCACAGGGAGGCGGAAAGAGGAGGCAGAGTACACAGGGGGAGGTTGGGGTGACAA
Organism: Lophius piscatorius; assembly: GCA_009660295.1. NCBI lineage: Eukaryota > Metazoa > Chordata > Actinopteri > Lophiiformes > Lophiidae > Lophius > Lophius piscatorius. Next base: position 19,902 of record VRLP01000299.1, read on the forward strand.
CTTATTAGCACAGAAACCGACTACAGTGGCAGTGCGAGCGGAAACGACTACGTGCGTGCGGTGCGTGGCAGAGATACTGCAGAAAATCAAGTCTAATGCAGTATGCAGAACAGTTCAAGGTCCAGTAACCTGCATGATTGAACAGCACATGGCCTTATTTAGATTTCCTCTGTGGTGATTCAAAGCAAATAGGAGTGAGTGAAGAAGCTGCAGACATCTCACCCAGAAGCTGAAGACGGAATGATCAGCAGACCTCAGAGATCCATGGTAGACTAATTCAATGTTTATTGTAAACTTTTTTTTTATTCAGGTGGGCTGTTAATAACAAATTGTACACTTATAATAAGCAAGAAACAGCTTAAGTTGCATTTGTGCATCCTCGAAGATGTCATTTCTGTCGGTCACTCACTGTGTTCATTCACCTGCAGGAAATGATGAGTGTAATTACCTTGAATTTACCAGCAGGCCTGCTTTGGTCATGAAGGTTTTCATGGCGAAGCAAGCATCATGATGGTCTAACTGCTATGAACTATTACTTGATAATACATTATGTAGATACTGTATGTGGGGAGAGGGAGCTGCTTTGGCAAGGGTTTACTCCACGTGAGTTCTGTCTACCTTAGTTAGGTAGATCCAAGTAAAGCCTGGTCGGCAGTTTTAAAATGTAAAAATTATGACATTTTTTGTAAGCTTTTCTCTACAGATACATGTTAGTACTCATCATGGGAAATCTAAACCTGGCAGTTCTCTATTTAAATTTTTTTTTAATGTTATGTTTATCCCAACCTACCAGGTCAAATTTCTTGTAAGTGTGACTTATTTTGTCAATAAACTGTTTTTTGATTCTGACTTTTCTATGAATACATCTTCATTCCATACATCGTATGGATCCTAATATCACCCCAGTGTGATATCTGACCCTAAACCTAAATGTTTTTGGATCCAGTGTGCTAAAGCAGTTTGTTAAAGTGAAGAAGTAACTGACAGGTCATAGAGATAATGTTGTGCTGCAAAAGAACATATCAAACATTGTCAAATTATTTGATGTGGAGGACCAAAGAGGAGGTTCCTGGATGTGGTGAGAGAGGGCATGCAGTGGGTTGGTGTGACAGAGAAAGATGCAGAGGACAGGGCAAGATGGAAACAATTGATCCGCTGCGACAACCCCTAGAGAAAAGAGCACAAAGAAGAAGAGGAAGATAAAGGCTTTGAGATAGGGGTCAGGGTTATTGCCAAAATGGCTCGAGACTTGAGAAAGTTAACAATGATTTGTGTGGGTTTTTTTAAACATTACTAATACAATTGCTATAGGATCTTGTTTTGAAAAAGCCTGTTAAGTATTTTGTGAAGGAAAACACATTTTTTTTGTGACTCATGTTCTGTGATGAGGTTAAGAAAAAACTTTTTTATTTAACCTTTATTTAACCAGGAAAACCTCCATTGTGATTAAAAATCTCTTTTCCAAGAGTTTCCCAGCCAAGACAGGCCGCACCAGAGTTAAAGTTACAGACAGGCAGCAACATAGTTTAAGTTACAGACAGACAGACAAGCAGCAGGCATACATAGAAAACATGAAATAATAAATTAAGCAGATTTTACGTCAGAATTTGATCACAATCATAAAAAAACCCATAGATCAGACAGAACATCTACAAACAGATGTGTCTGCCTCCAAGTCATACAACATTCTCTTAAAATCATCCAAAGAGACTTTTTGTAAATCTTTTCAGGCAAAGGGAGCAGCAAATTTAAATGGAATGCCTTCCGCTGCTGGAACCACAGGGGTAGAGGGGCTACTGATGTCACTTTATACCATGTTATGAAGCTTGATAGTTATTATTCCCCTGCATGTCAAAGTCACACACACAAACACACACACAGCATAAAAAAAACAGTAGTGGGGCAGTTATTTAAATCTATCTAAATTATATTCCTCATCCCACAGAAGCAGATCTACATCTTCTATCCAATCTATCCACTCCACATCAAGTAATACCCCGCTTTTCATTACAAATGTGATCCTTCTTCCACTATTTGTGCTGACGTGCTTCTATTATATAACATGTTAATGTAACATACTTTTAGCATGGTTATCATTCTGAATGTTATTATTACACCTGCCTGTAAGAAAAGCAAAGAAATACACACTGTTATGATAATCTCATATCAGGAAAATAGTGAAAAATGTATCTTCACTTTCTTTCTCTCTCATTTATATTGATAAAAAGTGCATTCATTTTCCCTCCTAATTTATTTGCGAACAGGAAATGTAAGAGCTTATAATAAGTATTTAAAAGTACAATTATAAACCCAAAAAGTCTTGAATGTTATGGATCGTTATCGCTGTGTATACCACAAAAACTGTCTCATGGATCATTTTAAAAATGTTTTACCCACATTGACCTTAGTGTGAGGAAGAACTGGATTGATCTTTGGAATGGTCAGTTACATATCTCTGCTCATAGAAGAACTTTATCTCCAAAGGTTTTCAGGCCATAATTTCCAAACTGTTTGCTGTGAGAGTTCGAATTTGGTGTATATGAATCAACTCGAGGAGATCCATCCTGTATATGCCATATTTTACTCACTAGGGGGAGTTGTTTTACCAACTCCTTTCGGGCATAAGTTCCTAACTGTTAGTCAGATATAGTCCAAGTTTACCTCATAGGAACTGCCTCAGGTAGGAAATGTCATATTATTACTGTAAGTGTTCATATTTCACTCTCCAGAGGGGCTCTTTTTAAAAAACATTTTGTGTAACCGTCATTTCACAACCTGATTTTGTCTAAATCGGTTCATATGAATCTACACATTGTATCCACGAAAAATCTATACAAAAATTAAAAAAAATACACTAGATAAGGCATACTCAAACATTAAAAACAATCTTAGGGTGACACAACTACCACACTTAGGCCAGTCAGAGCACCTATCCCTACTTTTAACAACATTGTACAACCCCCTCGGGAAGAAAGCTCAATCCACCACAAAGACTATCAGAACATGGCCTGAAGGAGCATGCTTGCAGCTGCAGGACTGCTTCGAAAGGACAAATTGGGACATTTTTGAGAATCAGGACCTGGAGGAGTACACACTGTACTACATTGTGTTACATTCAGAACTATGACGAATACACCCGGGTGTACCCCAACCAGAAGCCCTGGATGTCAAAATAGGTCCAAAGTCTCCTCAGGGACCGTAACACCACCTTCAGATCAGGCAACAGAGACCTTTACAGCGCTGCTAGAGCCAACCTGAAGAGAGTCATCAGGGATGCTAAAACGGCCCATAAGAAGAAGATTGAGGACCACTTCACCAAAAGCGTCCCAAGGCGTTACACTGCCACGTGATTCTGACTTCTGATTTCTGGGCATGCAAATTGCGGAGGATCTGTCCTGGAATACAAACACCACCACAATAGTCAAGAAGGAACATCAGCGACTACACTTCCTGAGAGTCCTCAGGAAGAACAACCTGGAGGAGAAGCTGCTAGTGTCCTTCTACCGCTACTCCATCGAGATCGTGTCGGCATACTGTATTTCTACATCATATCCCAGCTGCTCAGCAGCGAACAGGAGAGTCCTTCAGAGGTACATCAATACCTGATTGACCTAATAATCACTGTGCACCTTCAGTTCGGTCTGCTGTTCAGGATCTGCCAAGTCCCTCTCCTAACTTGAATCCCATTTTAACTTCTGAGGTACACAAAGTCCTCAAGCTTTTAGACACCACAAAAGCTGCAGGCGCCGACAAACTAGAGCCTTTATTTTTAAAACTAGCAGCAGATTTTACCGCCCAGCTCCTAACACACATTTTCTAATCTTTGTCTGGTCACAAACGTCATCCTTCTTGTATGGAAGTCAGCCTATGTCCTTCCCCTTTTAAAAGGGGGTGACCCCACTCTTTTAAACAACTATAGGCCGATCTCCAAACTGTGTGTGTTTTTTAACAGTAATAAGGTTTTATTTGATTTTCAATCGGGTTCTAGAAAAAGACATATCACAATGTGATCCTCTTTAAGCAGCTCTTAAAGTTTTTAATGATTTTATAGATTTTATTGAGAACAAACAATACTGTGCAGCCCTTTTTATTGACTTCTCCAAGGGCTTTGATACAGCGGACCATACACTGCTAATGGGCAGCCTAGCTAGAGCAGTTCTGTCTCCTGAAACGGATTGCCACTCGTATTTATTCTTTACATCAATAGTATTGACCAAAATGTGTCTAATGCTATGTTTCGTTTTTATGCTGATGACACTGTGTTTTACTGCACAGCCCCCACCCTCAACCAGACACTCTCCCAATTACAACTGGCTTTTAATACTGTTCAACAGAACTTTAATGATTTAAAACTTGTGTTAAACACAGACAAAACTAAAGTCATACTGTTCTCAGATGCTAAGGCTAAGTCACAGAACTTGCCCCCAATTCTCACCTTGCAGGGTTCACAGATTGAGTCTGTATCATGTAACAGGTATCTTGGTATTTTGATTAATGAATATCTCTCATTTACTCCTCATATTCATCAGCTGGTAAAAAGGCTGAAACTGAAACTGGGTTTATATTTCAGAATTAAGTCCTGCCTTTCTTTTGAATCAAAAAAGACACTGGTTGCTGCTAATTTTATGTCTGTCTTGGATTATGGTGATGTTTTGAACATGCATGCCTCGTCTCAGATCTTACTTGCTCTGGATACTGTCTATCGTGGGGCGCTGAGGTTCATCACCGACTTTAGCTCCCTCACCCATCACTGTTTGTTGTATGAGCCTGTTGGATGGTCTTCTTTGTCTACTCGTAGACTGAAACGATGGCGTATTCTGGTTTACAAGGCTATTCTCAGTCTTCTTCCTTCCTACCTTCTGACGTTCATCAGTAAGAGGAGCTCTGGAACCTATCGTTTTCGTTCTCAGGATGTTTTCTCTCGGTCTTTCCCAAGGGTCAGAATTGAACTGGGAAAAAACGCATTTAAGTTTGCTGCTCCCTTTGCCTGGAACGATTTACAAAAAGTCTCTTTGGATGCTTTTAAGAGAATGTTGGATGACTTGGAGGAAGACACATCTGGTTGTAGATGTTCTGTCTGATCTATGGGGTTTTTTTATGATTGTGATCAAATTCTGACGTAAAATCTACTTAATTTATATTTCATGTTTTCTATGTATGCCTGCTGCTTGTCTGTCTGTCTGTAACTTAAACTATGTTGCTGCCTGTCTGTAACTTTAACTGTGCTGCTGCCTGTCTTGGCAGGGAATCTCTTGGAAAAGAGATTTTTAATCACAATGAGGTTTTCCTGGTTAAATAAAGGTTAAATAAAGGTTTTTTTTAAATACCGCCCCAAAAAAATCACCTGTTGCCCACTTCCCTCCCTGGAGGACATTTTCAGCCCTAGCTGCCTCAGTAGGGCAGCCAACATCCTAAAAGAACCATCTGACCCTGGACATCACTTGTTTGAGCCGCTGCCCTCAGGCATACGGTTCAGGTCCATCAAATCACACACAAACAGACTCAAAGACTGCTTCTACCCCAGAGCAATACATGAACTGAACATTGCAAAACAATGACATGTTTGTATGTGTCTATCTATTTATTTACTCACTCCTTGCACAACTGTACATACTGCAACACGGCAATACAATAACATGCTTGACACGTCTATCTATTTATTAATTCTTTCCTTGCACCACTGTACATATGGCAACCGCTATCCAAAACGTGCAATATCCTTATGTGCAATTCCTCAGTCGCTGCCATGTAATATTCAGGAGTTCCCCTTGTACAGATTTGTCTTTCATTTCTTTACACTTGACCTTTTGTTGATACTTCTTTATTTATTATTTCTATGTTCTTTTTATGTTTTTTTTATGTTTATTCTGGTCCTTCTCCTTATATTCTTGTCACTTTAATCTGTTGTTTCACTTCATTAATTGACATTAAGATTAATGATTAACTAATCATTCATCTGTCATGTGAACGCACCATCAGGAGGACTGCTTGTGTGCGATGACAATAAAGGAGTTCTTTTCTATACATATTATTTCAATATATTAGTTCATAATTTACTCATTATGAGAAGCTTTTTGTGGGAAATTCAGTTTCTCATCCATAACTTTCCAATCATGAGTCCCGTCGTTTCTAAATTTAGCTCATATGAATTGACACAAGGGAATTTGTCTTATTTTATTACTGATTTGTGAAAAATTGGTTATCTGTTTTTACATGCATTTTTGAATCACTATGGGATCTTATCTTTGAGCATATTGCTGACTTCATAGAAATAGTTAGGTTTAGTCGATATGGACAGGTTGAGATGATTAATGAGACACCTTTAGAGTTCAATCAGGGGGATTGCTTGTACAATGCAGGCGTTTGGAGGTATTTCCGGGGATACACCCTTGCTGTCGGAAACAACAGCATCGGTCCAATTAATTATAATAGTGATAACAGTTTTAATGTTTACACTTTGATAATCTTATACCATGACAGCTCTCTCTGAGACTGTATGAACAAATTTGGTATGTTTCCTCCGGATGAAACAGCATCAATATCGTAAATTGTTAAAAGGAATAAGGAAGAAAGTTATTCATTGTCTTGTGTCCCATGCGACATAACCTAGATAGAGACTTTCACCATTTATAAAGTACATATGATCTTAAACATACACACACAAGGCTGTTCACCTTCTCTGGAGAGAAGCCATAAAGCCTGCTACTTCATATTTAATTCAAACTCCGGAGTATAGCAGTGGGGTTCGTGCCAACTCGGATCCGTCTCTGCTATGCACACGCACACACACACACACACACACACGCACACACACACACACCTTTATGTTATTTAAATGTATTATAGTCTAAAAAAATGTTTTTAACTTGTGGCGAAAACCATACTTGATTACCTCACACGTACAACAAAGTGAATTTCCATCGCTCTGTCTTAGGTGCATGTTGTCACATGTCACATGCATCACATCAAGAGGGGATGAGATGACAGAATGATGACAGACATCATAGTGATGTCTGTCCTAATGTTACATGGAGACTTTTGTTGCAGTCCTCTAACATTCTGCATGAACTTAAGAGGTTTGGGCCTCGAAGCACAAATACATTGAGTCGGCAGAAAGTCATCAACACAGTCACACAGGTCATTTATTTAATCCACCTAGAACAAGCCAAACCATAGTAAAAGTCATTATGAGCTGGCCTATGCTCCTCACGTACATCAGTGAACCATGGATGCCCACGAGCCTGACACCAATACATATGTTGTCCTTCTTCATACCAATAATGTAGGTTCTTACCACTGCGGACCAGGAACACCCAACAAGACCTGCAGTCCTGGAGAAACTCAAAAATTTAAGCATGCCCATTTTTCCTCCAGGGAAAAATGTTCAATTGATATTACACACACTAACATGGTATGGTATGTCAATGGTAATGGGATGTTCAATGTTATTCTGATTTCACCCGTCAGTGGTTATGAGGTTTGATTGGTGAGTATATATATACCATTGCTATATATATTTATCATTAAAACTCCTTCTTCACATCACGCCGAAAATCTTACTTTTAGCTCTCTTTTTGCATTTCTTTCCTACGTGCACAAAATAGATTTAATAAAACACTGATTTGTCACAGTCATAGGGTGTAGAATATGCACTTGATGGACGGGGGTGGTGTTTTGTAGCCAAAATCCCTCTCTGGGGGCAGACTCCCATTTTTTTGCACATTTTGGGTTTAATAGCTGTCCAACTTTGACAAATGGAGAGTCCCCCCGATCCTATTCCAAAGAAAAGCACAGGTTAATACTCCGAAGCAGTTCTCTACATTACCTTTGTTATTTTACACTCAACAAAATAAAGATGATTTGCAGTACCAGTGGCTGCAGATATCATGATGGCTTTCCATGAGTAAATGTAAACGTAAGGACACTTCATAGTGATATGTTCTTCTTCTGCTGTTCTTGTCCAAACAGTCTATTATGCGTCATAGCATCGTTTAGCTCATTTGTTTGGTTTTCCTGTGAGGTTTATAGCCGTTTGAAAAAACGGTAGGGAAGGAGTGCTTTTCACCGTGTAACCGAGGAGCTGCATCTCTTATGTATCGTAGGGCCAAAATGCTGATTTATTATTGTCCGCTGTGAGATCTTTGTTAAAACGACACATGTTCTCTTGAAACTTCATAAAGCATATACCAGATCTGTTTGCTTGATTCAAAAGGAAACCTAGGACCTTATGCTTTCCCAAAGACATTAGGACCATCGAAGGCCTAATCAAGCAAGAATACAAGGAGAAGCAAAATCTTCCTCAGAATTTACTATTTACTCCTCAAATTTTCACTAGCTCCGTGTCTCACACTCACTCATTTTCCTACAAAACTCTCTTCTACAGTGGAAGCATCATCGCCAGTTTCTGATCCAGAAAGTTGTCATTTTCTCTGCGTATCCTAAAATGCAGTGTGGTCGGGCAATGAAAACCTTGACTAAAGCTAATGACAGAGATTTTCGTACTATTTGAAGGAAACCGTAGATTTTAAGGTATTTGCAATGTTAGAGTGATTCATGGATCTACTCTCACAACCCACAAAAACTTCTTATTTAGAGACTAACCTACAAATTTGAGTGTATCTCTACTGGTGCCTCAGGGTTTATGGCTGCTCTACTTCAAACAACTTCACCGAGAACCTTGACTGTGTCTGACCTGTTGGGTTTGAAAACAAATATAGATTGTTAATTAAAAAAGGTCCTGTTGGTTTGTGGGGAGTTATAACTATGTTAAGTCACTGTGCCTGATATGGAGGTGGCATACAGCACGTACTGATGTACTGTACTCAAATAGCGCCTTTCTAGTCTGCTTCACCCCCAAAAGCTTTTTACTACTCAAACCAGCATTCACCCATTCATAAAAACATTCATGCAGTGGCGGCAGAAGCTACCGTACACGGCGCCATCTGGGGGAACTGTTAATTCATATAAAACATTAATTAGAGTAGCTTTAAATCAAAAATACCAAACCTTAGCTTACAGGGAGGTTCCTGTATCAGGCTGAGCTGCAGCAGCTGGTGATGCTTTCATCAGTGCATCGGGAGAGTCAGATTCTGCACGTGTATGTCAAAGAAAGCAGTAATAGCAAGGTTATTACTATGTTTGGCAATAGCTGGTTGCCAAAAATATAGTGATAGGGAGACATGAATGAAAATCAATAATACATTTCTGTTATTGTATAATAATAAAAGATAATTATAGAAATAATAATAAAATATTATATTCAATGTATTCAAAGTAATACCCATCAACTTTATTCACATTCTATTAAATCTGCTGCTCTATATTCATTTGAATTTTACACACTATTTAATTTTTGTACATTTTACTATCATTCACTATGCTAGATTTATTTAATCTGTCCTTTTTGTACAGTATGCTAGACTAGTCTACAATGCTTCCGACTCATTTACTCAAAAACTCTTACTAAGGCTCCGCTGCTTTTATTGGATTTAGTTTATTCTTTTTATTGGTTTAGTTTATTCTCCTGATTTTAATTGTAATATGTTATGCAGCACTTTGGGCGATAATTTGTGGGATTTTAGAATTGCTATACAAATGAAATGACTAGATTTTTCTCTGTCTAGTCTTCTCTTCCCCAGAGTCATCATCATTTGGAGCAACTGTACTGTCCATAAAAGGAATTTGGCTTGCTGTTACATTAACTTGAAACTGACATGTATTTTTGATGGAATAATTTCATGTTTGCAAGATAATTGTGATTACATCATGTAGGACAAGATTCACTTGAGTTGACATGGACAGATACCATTACAGTTCAGTTCAAACACAGGACCCAATTGCAAACTCAAGGCAAACAATGTAATGAGATAAAAAAAAAAACAAGGTTTCATTAAAGTCTCAAGATCTACAAAATGAAAGTTGTTTCACTTTATTAATCAGAGGCAAAAATAATCTACATCCAAAACCAAGGCAAAGTTCACCCTCCTTAGCAAGCAGGACCAGATTAACCAAAAGTCACTGAAACGGTATCACTAAGACTGGGCAATAGCCTGGTTGCTCATGTCTGGAAGCTGAGGAGGTCAGCAAGCCGAGGATGAAGGCAGGACCCCTCTGGAAGAAGGCGAGGAGACGCCTCTTGAAGCCAGCGGTGAAGGTTGAGACACCCTCTGGCGACCATAAGCGAAGGTGGTGAAAGCTTTCTGACGGACGTGCAGGAGGCCAGCGGCGAAGGTGGCAGAGACGCTCCGAAGGCAGAGTAGGAGGCTGAAGGCGCACGCAGCAAGGACCCCTTGGAGGCCAACGGGGAAAATCCCCCGGAGACAGGACATAAGACCGGCTGGTCCGCCCCCGACCAGGAATTAGGAACAGAGGTCGGAGGGTCGGTCCCTAACCGAAAGAAAAGAGTTCATTATACAGTCCATAAAAGAGGTCACTATCTTCAGCCTGGCAATCAGGGTCTAGCCATGGCTCTGGGTCAGAAAAGGGAGGAAACTTGGGGGCAGTGGGGAGCAGTGAGCTAGGGGCAGAGGGGGAGACACAGGCAATGAGATCACTGAAGAAGTCACAGGCAGAGATGTTACATGAGTAGTCACGTAGAGACTGGGCATAGAGGAGACGGGGGGATACAGACACAGAGAGGAAAACAGAAAGGAAATCAAACTCAAATAGGAGACTGATGGTATCTGAGGAAAAAGGAAACAAGGAAAGGAAAATAGAAGTAAAACAGGAAACACAACCGGAAACAAACAATAATCTCACTACAAAATAAACAACGGATCAAAAACAGACAGATACGATGGAGATTCCTTGTTGTTTGTTTTGTTTTGTGTCCAGCCTGAATGAAAGATGTATGGAAAATCAAATATATTGTACTGTTTACATTGTTTGCCCTCATGAGGTATTCTGTGGATTAATGTAATGAAAGCAGGGAATTTATTTCCACATGATTAAATGGGTTTCCTTCAGCACTAAGTAATTATTTTGGGCTAACTTAATTTATTGAAGTTGAATTTTACATAATAAATTAAGTTGGTATTTATAGTTAAAGTTATATCAACCCTTATTAATTATAATGACCCAATAATATTAAGTTGGATCAACAAACTTAATATTTCAAACATGCTTGATACTGAAAGAAGAATATTTTCCTTTTTAAAACAACAAAACATTTAGAACAATTTCTTTTTTGATTTTTAACATTATTATCATCAATCTTGATCTAATATTGTAAATTGAGGTTACAATCAAAGCACGGCCTAGTTAGCTACCAAGTAAGTAGTAATGCTGTTAACTGAGATAATTGTAACTATAACTTAAACCAATATATAAAATAACTACCAACCAAACAAAGTATATTGAACAGCAGGTGGTTACTCTAGTGAGAAACCTGATCCTAAATTTTCATTGTCAATATTTCTGCTTGTAAAGGATAGTGTTAAGATCCATGAGTGCAGATATCAGCGACAGAAAAACCTATACAAGCCAAATGTTCTTGATTATAGTGTGACCCTGTATAGCCCTGAAAACACTATAATTTTCAAAATGAAGCAATGAGGAACAAGAGTAAAGGTTGATTAGAGAATGTGTGTGTGTGTGTGCACAGCTCTCTCTCCGGGTTCCTGTCAAGAGAGAGTGAGTGTCGAGTGTTCTTTTTCCAAGTGCACTTAAAAAGCAGCAGGGCATCAGAGGCACCACTGAGAAGTGTTTTCACCAACTGAGTGATGAGAGGAGAGGAACGCTTCACAATCAGTCCCTCTATGACGTACTGCAAACAATGGATTTCATTTGGTGAGGATGGATGTTTTAAATCATTCAATCCCAAACTTTAGGTCGGAACCAACACGTGGTACAGATTTTATTTGGGTTGCCAAACAAATTTGTTGAATTTCTTCCATTGTATCTAAATTTATACCTTATTCTTATTCCATAAAAATACAATTGCTCAATTTAATTACTATATATATGTTACTAAATATAGCACCTGTTAACTTAAAATTAAAACCAGTTAGACCAACAAAATATGATTTATTTGATGCAACCTTACAGTTTTGAGTGAATCACACAATCAAAACATCATATAATATAAAGTCAGTTTGATGGAAATTGTTGACATAAATGGATAAAGTCTATTCAAGTAATTCATTTTGGAGTGCCCCCCTTGAGTCTCATGAGAGCTGGTTTTCTTTCTATTGTGAATTGGGTCACGACGGTTTGTCATTTTTAAAAAGTGGGTCCCCAGAAAAAAGTTGGGAAACTGTGTAAATGATAATCAGTGCATTAAAGTGCAGTGTGGTCCAGACCGTACTAGAGCTGTGGCAGATCATACCTCTTCATACCACAGTGGAAAAGCAAGATCCAACTGTGGAATGGCATTTCAACCACATCATCGTAGTATCAACTCAAAATAACCAGTTCAAGAGTCACGGGGCCACCAGTGGGGGAACCTGTTGCTTAGGGATTGGAGGAGAGAGAGTAGACAGACCAAATCTCTGTTCATTTCAAAGTAAAATGATCCATCATTAAAATTTGGTCTCTGTTCAGACTCCACAGATAAGACAGAATGGCTGTAACTACATAATACACACACGGGCTTGACATTCTGGTCAGATCATGGTGTAACCGAGCACCAATTGTAGTTCTATTGAAAATCTTATATCTTGCTACTTTCTACCCCATACCCCCAAAATAGTGAATAATTGATGTGACGCATTATGGTCGACCTCCCTAGTTTGCAATCGGATTGCAGGCATGTTCCTTAAAAGGAAGATGTTCGGACAGAAGCATGGATAGGGCATGCCTAAACCAGCTATCCCTTGCAGAAAAATTTGACATGAAGTCTCCACATACTGTATAACACACTGCATACAGGCATGTAGCTATCACCACCAAAACACACACACAGACACAGACATAAAATAGTAATGAATTAAACCCTCTGGTGAGCATCCTACGCCCTATAGTTATCACGACCTTAAACACAGAGCACAAGCCTCTACCATGGATATTAGCTTTCTCTATTATGTTATTACAGCTAAAAGAAACATTCCTATGATAGTTTGACCCTCACAATATTACTTACAGACCATGGCGCATTGTTACGTAAGTAGGAATTTATCTGAGTAACTAAGTTAAATCGACCCTTATTAATTATAATGACCCAATTATATTAAGTTGGACCAAAAAACTTAATATTTCACACATGCTTAATACTGAATGAAAAATATTTTCCTTTTTTTTTAAAATTTAGAACAATTTTATTTAAAATTTTTAACATTATGCCTTCATGAATACCATCATGAAAGCAGACAGGAAGTCTGAAACATAAACTTAACACAATGTAAAATGTGGTAAGAAGAACAAAGGTGCACTTTGAGGACCAGAAATGGTTACATGACCTTTACTCAAGTCCACTGGCAGAGTCAGAAAAATATGCATAAAAAATATTTGATTGTGTTTTGATTTAAAAAAAAAAATTAAATCAAAACACATAACATATCAATTTGGAATATTTATAAAAATTATAATCTAACAATAAAACAATGATTATATCATTGATTTATAAATATTATTCATTACATAACTTTGATTTTAAATGTTTTTTGAATGTTTTTCACTGCAAATAATTATGTATGCTATTCATTTCAACCAAAATTAATTCCCTTTAATTAATTACAAAGCATTTCATTTACTTTTTATTGCATGACAGCTTTAATATGTATTTAGAGAGAGGGAGGGAGTAATGAAAGGACCATCGCTGTCACATTCTCAATAGCCTCTTCTCTTTATCTGTTCTCCACCTCCTTTGTTCTACCTCTCCCTCACGCTCTTGAGCCGTCTGCATTAACCTTTTTCTTGATGACAGCCCTGCATGACAGAATCACCCCATCTCTCCCTTGCTATGTGTGCGCCCACGTCTGAGGCCCCACGGGTGGCGCCTAGGCATTTAGGCAGTGGTTTGCGACGGGGGCCCATTGGGTCGGAGTTTGCAGTTGTCCGGATAGTTCTAGCCATGGACTTTGAGTTTATACTGAGGGTAGCAGAGAGGAGAATAAAAGCTACTCTGGGAAAGGCTGAGCCAGGTAAGACACTCTCTACACCGGTAACAGCTGTTTGCATGTATGCTGAGAAAGACGGTGGAGAAAAAAGAACAGTAAAATTACTTAAATTATTTTCTAAAAAAAGGAAAAGTATAAGTATTAACTTTCAGTTGTTCATGCAGTCATCCAAATACATTTTTGACATGTTGCTTTTATTTGACCTCATGGGTGAAACGCAGTCATTCTTTGAATGACTTCTTGAATTCTTTCACAGTTAGTTATAGATATGGCTAATCACCTCACTCTAGATTCTGGAATTTAAGTGCTTGAGTCTCAGTCATAATTTGAGGTCATTTTATGGGTGTATGGTCGGGGATGACAAAACACCAGCTATTCTGGCATTTCTACTTTGCTAACTTAAAATGAGGTCAAGCTACTACAAAAATACTGCCGCTTGTCACCTTCTGTGAACTTCATCCTCTTTATTATGTAGAACAATTAACAAAATATAAAAGAAACAAACCAAAGCTTAGAGTGAACACATTAATGAAATTAACGATGGTCCGTGTGTGTTTAAACCGCTTATCGGAATTCCACAAGGGAAAGAGGAATGACGTATACGACAGCAGCATCTCAGTCTAGTGTGACTTTGTTCTTCCATATGTATCAAGCAGTATTTTGTAAGTAATTAATTAACATTGAAAAAACTAACCATTACATTTCCGGTTAGTCTTTGGATGACCTCCTCCTTTGCTCAGAGGAAGAGGAGATCCCAGACCTTTCTCTGTCTCCACAGTTTGCAGACATCTTAAGTAAATTTTCTTCATCTTTGGGTTATCTGCTAACTGCTACCAGCTGCTGTAAAGGAAAAATGGATCTGAATTTTTTAAATTTGACCGATCAACTACTCTGCTTGTACAAGAAAAAGCAAAGAGAGAACCTCACTGTTGCTCACTGTCAAAGAAGGTGAAGATGAAGACCTGACTCGTGAACTCGTGGAGGGAAAAAGGGTTGGGGTTCATGCAGTCCGCACAGGGGATTCAACTCAACGTGGGAGGAGGAAGTTTGCAGGAGGGCTCACTGTGCCGTCTCTCGTCCAGAAAAGCAGCAAGGACCAGGTGGAGGGAGTCACTGTCGTGATCCACCTTCACCTCAAACCTTTCCCAGCCAAAACAGAGCTGGTCATGCTGTTTGCTTGACTGTGAACCAGCACAGAGAATTCTCCCTCAATCGCATGTCACTTGAATCCTCCAGCGGCTGCACAGACCGATACCAGTTTATGCCACTACAAGATCGCAAGTCGGGTTTTCGAGGTTTGTCGCTCTTAAATAATAAGCATGAACCTGCTTTTTTTTTCTTTTCTTTTTTTTTAATCAAAAAACACAATAGTAATCCAGCAACAACGTATTCCTCATTTTCTTTCTCAATGGGGTTTGGAGGCAAAATGTTTTTTTATGATCTTTCTACCACTTCAACCTACAAACGTGAAGTCCTCTCTAGAGCCTGTGTTCAGTTTGTCCATTCTAAGCAACTTTTCAAACATGGCAGCACGACATGGTTGCCTCCATTGAAGAGGAGTCCTTTTAAGCTAACATTAATGAGATTTTTTCAATAAAAAACATAGCAATGAATATTATTACCCATTCCTAAATTTTACATTCTGCACCTTTAAATTTTCCAGTTCTGACCCTCACACATGATTCGTCATCAAAAAGTCACCTCCCAGTCTCGTCTTTTGTGATATCACTCTCACTATCCTCATAAGAGGCAGAAGACAGGCCCTCATTACACATTTGTAATGGGGTTTATATAGAAACAGACCATGAACTAGCCGTGGAAAAAGGTTTACTGACTCTAAATGTACAAGGAAGTGAGGCCTTCCTAAGCCATGGCTGTATGAAACAGCACATCAGATGAGTTTGGGCAGAAAAACCTTTGGTGGAAAGCTCAGGGAAACATTGTGTTTGCAGATTCACGTCTCCTGGGTCATGTCATGCCCCTATTGAGAATCTTTCTTTGCAAAATATGTTGTATATAGCAAAGCAAATATATATTTTTTAAAACCTCTGATCGTCTCAATGCTGAAGAAGACGTGGATCCACATGAAACATGTTAAAGCCTGGAGCTTCAGAAACAAGTGGGTGTGAGATTGTTAGAACTGTTGGTAAAAGCTGGGAAGGCCAGTCTCCACTGACAGGTAGGGAAAAAAGTCCTATTTTTGATGTTAAATTAATCTTACACTGAAACCGATGTGCCTTTATTAGTGGTTGAATGGTCAGACTTTGACCTCCTGAGCTGAGCACTCTGCATAACTCTCATGTGTGTGTGTGTGTGTGTCTGTGTGGCCGGTAGATGAGGTCATGATGCTCACCACTTAGGCTGTTGTCAGTGCTTCCGTCCAAGGAAAGCCATTTTTTCTCACATTGGGTTGATTCCTTTTCAGTTCCTGCATGACAGAGCTGTGTCTGTCAGTCTGCAGCCATAAGATAGTGTCGCTATTCAGTTTAGCGCTGTGATAGCGTTTCTAATCTTAATCCTTTGAATACTCTGCTTAAACTTAAACTTCCGTCCTTGTTAAGTGTTTTTATTTTATGGTAAATTGCTTACTAGTGAAATAGAAACCAGCTTCTACTTGAATATAAATCCTGTGTTTGCCAGTGGTTTAATATCAGGCAAACATAATGTTTCAAGTTGCTTTAACTGTAGGAGTTTATAAAGTTCCAGATTTGAAACTTTTCCTAGACCATGGTCTGAATCAAAAAGCCGATTCTTGGTCCAGACAAAACAGATTGTCTGATTCAGGATAAAACTGAATTGAATTCATTTGAAAAGTCAGCCAGTATGTCCAGATGGATTGGCAGTTTTCCCATATTATATTCTAAACTATTTTTAAATATGCTGAGGTTTAAGTTATCTTAAACCTTGTAGGATTAGGCTACTAGAAGTAGAGAAGTCTAAAACTGAACCGCTAAGGAAACTACAAGACAACGTGAGGAATAGCTGGTGTTCCATAAGGTAAACCAGGACAATGAAGCAGACTAACTAACAGAGATCAGAGCGCGATTTCAGAAATCCGGTTTAGTGGAAACTAAAAGAAAGTTAGGCTGTCAACACTTTTTATCTTTACATTCCATCACGTCTTTAAATATGTATAACATTCTCCAGCCGTACATCCCCACCATCACACCCCGCACATATATATGGATAAGTCACTGAATGTCATTTACTTTGTTTAATATGTCAAATATGATTCAAACTGAAGTGAGGTATAATCGTGAACCTTCTACCCTCTATAAGTTTTCTGTGGGTCGCAGTGGCAGCACGTTAGGTATTGCGGATGCCCCTCTTTCCCGCAACTCTCACCAGCTCATCTCGGGGACTTTTGAGGCGTCCCCAGGTGAAATATGTTATTCCTCCAGCGAGTTCTTGGTCTACACTGAATTAATTATATTTTATTATTAGCTACTTTCATGTGCATTTAGTGCATGTAGATTAAAATAAAATTAGGCACCTTTTCGCCTATAATATTGAAAGACACTTCAGTAAAACGAATATATAAATTCACCCAGGCGGTGATTTTCTCTCCTTCCACTGATGAACCTGTCTTACTCTGAGTTTATAAAAGTACGGTGACCACAGCGTTGTCATTGGTGCTCCATTGATGGTGGCTTTTGATCATGCTCATGCAAGAGTTGTTTGTTAACTCTAAGTCAAATCAGATCAGCAGTTCTGGAATCAAAATCCCTAGTTTTTCATCTCAGGGTTGATCAACCCAGCGCTCAGGGTTAAACTCAGAGTTTAATAAAAAACAAACCAGAGACATATGGATTTAAATTCCCATGGTGAGGAGATACAGCAGATGAGATGAGTTGACAGTCTGTGTGGAGGGAAACTGTGGAAAAATAAATGACCCCAAGTGCGTAGAAATATAAAAGAAAAGATCCAATGACAGCAGGGGATAGAAAAGTAGAAGAAGAGGAAACAGACAACTCTTAACACAATGGCACACAATGACACAGGCATTATTATAAATGTGACATGAGGAATGAACATTGAAAATCCTACAGGAAACAGTAACCCAGAACCAAAAACTCTCAAAATAATTTAAAAAATCAAGTCAGACCGCAGCCATGACTGGACCAAGAATAAATAAAAGACATATTTCACAGCTAAGAACATTTCACTTTCAGCATTATTGAACAAAACCATCATGATGCACTACACTTAAGTGTTGTACATATAATAAAACCCAGCAGAATGTCTAACACAGTCAGGTTTAAATTCCAGTCTATGTATGTATTACCGTATGATGTAAATGGAGGAGGGAGCAAAGGAGCCTTTGAAAAGTTTGACTCAACATTTTGGTCTGTATATCATTGTCTGGAGGGTGAAAGCTGGCACTTAGAATGCAGGACATGGGTTGGATCATCAGGTATCCTGCTCCTCTAAGTACAGACTGCTTATAGATAGACTGAAGGGACTGATATAGAAACAAAACACGTATCTCATCTTTTGTACTCTGATTGATCCCCCAAACACCCTTAAAACACATACCACTGTGAAGTAAAATCTATTTTCACACAGAGACAAAGGCAACAGAACTCTCATTGCTTACCATCTTAGACTCCCTGCTTGTCAGCAATTACACAAGTTCCACAACAGAGGATGTCCAGATTTGTCCAGCATGAACTCGTCTGAGGTATTGCAGTTGAAGCTGGTGCTTCTGCTAGTCCTGCTATATTACTGTAAAATACTCATTTACAAATAAAGTTTCTATGAACTACAATAGAAGGTTACCCATTGGACTGGAACTTGACTGTTCCTGGAACTCACTGGCATCAGACGCACGCATTAAGCTGTGAAAGAAGGCTCAGTCAGCAGAATTTTCAGCCAGGGTACACTATGTAGAACATGAGGACCGTGCAGACCCAGTCATAGAACCAAATCAACCAAATCCTTTAAATGCAAAAACGGTCGGTTTGGAGTTGGAGGAAAGACTCAGCTGCTAAAACTACACCTCTAGTCTGATGAAAACAGCTACTGGACCTCAGAATGATCTGTCTGTGTGTGTGCTCGCTCGTGCGCGTTTGCGCATGTGTTTGTGTGCGTGTGTGAGCGATTGTGCGCTCTGTAGTCAACAACTAGATTAAGCTAAATCACTCACAAGTTGAATTCAGCCCACATTGGACACACAAACATGCACGCATTGTTTTTTCTTGCCCTAAATAGTGAGTATGAACCTTAATTTGTCAAAACACAAAACAGTTATCCATCGTGTTCTTCCTCGATGGTGTCTAGAGGCAAAACATTTCTTCATCTTTCTACCACTTCAACCTAAAACACTATAAGTCCTTAGAGCTCAGTTCAGTTTGCCCGTTCTAGGCGACTATACGAACATGGCAGAGCAATATTCTGGCCTCCATAGAAGAGGACCCACCACCTCTGTTCAAGCTAATACAAAAACAAAGAAATAAGAAAACAAAAATGTATTTTCCGATTTTTTTATTTTCATTTTCAGATTAGACATTGAAACCAAATTATGGATATTATAATTTATAAAATTTTACGGTTTCAACTGTTTTAGTAGTTGTTGACCACCTTTTCTGTCTTTGTATATTTCAAAAACACATCATGTGTTTCCGCCACATAGACTTTACCTGGGAGGGCCACTCAGTTAAGCGCAGGTCCGGTACATTTGGCGCACCATTTCAGTTGTTTCTTATTCATTTTCATAATAATTTACTTAGAAAGAATCTCCTCCTGATCTGTACCTGAGTCGAACATCTCTACAGCGGTAGAGAGAGAAACAGACATTCTCTGGTATCACATCTCTCATGGTAAACACGTATTCAACGCGTATTCACGTATTTTATGTATTAAACACGGTTCATCACCTAGACCTACTTGCTTGGACCTAGGGTAGGATTCAGTACCATATGGATTTCAAATGTTGGGATAGATTATGAAATTAACAACAAGTCTCTCTTTCAACTTTGCTGAGTTTAGGAAACATGTGTTTTATCTGCTGAGGCAAACACAGAATTACAGCAAAAATATAAATTTCTAAAATGAATTTATGAAAAATCCTGCTGATGAAGAAAGTCCACAAAGCACCCACAGTGAGAGACCTACAGAGAGGTATTAGAAATTACCAATATGTAAAAACATGTCCATGCTGTCAATCTGTGGGAAACAAGGTCTTCACAAAAAAGAATTGCCATCTTGCCTTTCTGTCAAATCAAGATTTTTTTTTTAGACATTTTTGCTATTAATGTTATGAGTGTCCCTGCTTAATATTGAGACATTGTGTTGGGCAGTGAGGCCCAGCCACCAGGCCATAGACCGGTGCAAGGCCACAGAGAATGAGAGAATATTGTCAGAGATAAATATTTCGATCAATAACAATACCTGAATATTTATATGTTACGACCATTCTTCCATTCCTGTAGGAAAACTGGATGCTCTTTCTTTGTCATTGGAGAATAGCATGACTTGGATTTGTTTGTATTTAAAACCTGTTGTTTTTTTTAAATGAGACTGGCAGAGGCTAAGTGTTTGTATAACTGAAGGTGATGAACAATAGATAATTGTATCATCTGCATAATTGTGGAGTGAAGCATTTGATAAGTTATCACAGATTTCATAGATATAAATGAAGAACAACAGTGGTCCCAGAATTGAACTCTGTGGGAGACCCTTTTTACACAGGGAGGAAGAATAGCAAAGTGGTCACACGGTTTCATACCCGATAAATAATTTGAAACCTACACACAGCATGTTCAGACAACCCAATTTAACTATTGGATTTTATCTGTCCAACAGGGTAATTTGGTCAACTGTGTCGAAGTGTTGGATAAATTGATAAAAGAGCAGCACAAGATATTTTTACAGTCCATTGCCTTGAAGATGTAATTTACAACTTTGACGGCAGAGACTATTGTGCTTTTTTATTTACCTAAACTTGACCGATCAAAAGATGAATAAAAAACTGTAGAATTTTTTAAAGTTCATTAACATTTTTTCAGGGACTTAAGATGAGAAACATCATTTGTTATGACTGAGGGATTCTTCCTTTCTGCAGAGGGAGAATATGGGCAGACTTGGTAATGTTAGTTTTTAATAATCAGGTTAAAAATACAGCTCAAACGTTCTACTATAAAGTCCTCTCATGAAAAAAGGATGAAGTTTGTCAGGACCAGCAGATCTGCCAAGATAAAGTAACTTAAGCGCTCTATGACTTTCATAGAGAGAGGAGTAAAACTGAAAGGTAGAGATGTATAATTTGATGTGTGAATAGTAGAATTATTACATTGGAAGAAATGGAAACTATTATACACCTTGTTTACTGTGTAGTTTTGGGTACTGTGCATGTTAGGCTCAGTATTAACTTTATTTTTTTTTTTTCTGTGACGTCGATTAGTTTTATTAATCAAGTTTTTTTCTTAGTCACATGACTGCATTACCCCATATCCTAAACGAAGCTACCACAGCTTATTGTGTTGGGTTGTGGTTTCTGCAGCGTGTGTGTGTTGTGAATTTGGTTTGCAGTGCGTTTGCCCCTGTCGGCCTCGGTCACTCATAAGCAAAATGGAGGACCAGGAGCTGATCATTATGGCACAAAGGTTGATAAAAATATCTGAGACGTAGTCTAATCTGGGGGATGAGGCTATTGTGCTAGCCGGCTACACAGCACATCAGACTAACAGGAATAGCAACTCCAGTAAGAGGAGAGTTGGTAGGCTTTGTATAGGCTACAATGGCAAGTGGTGTGCTAATGCTACCACCACAGGCCCACACTGTTCAACACATTTGGAGTATGTTACACAAACATCCCCTGCATCTTTTACCTGCCAAGGAAGTTTAAAGTTATTATTGTTATGGTGTATTAATCCCACCAATTGTTAAAACCGAGCTGGCACTGGACGAGCTGTAGAATGTTCATCAAAAGGTGCCATACAGACAAACATAGTTTGAGCGTGTGCACAAAATAATTCTGATTTATAAAACTATGTGCATGCAATGCTGATTTCCCTCTATAAATGATAGCCTTCTGGAAGCAGCATGTGTAGGCGTCATGCAACGGCCAGTTACCCATTAAAAAGTCAGTGGAACGCAATTAATTAACTTTAATGACTACTGATTGATGACATCAGTCACGGCGAAATCAGCAAATCTCCAAACTAAACTTCACACAAAGTGAATTCAAGTTCTTGTTAAAGAGAGATAGAAACAAAAACAAAGGTGCTGATATGAGGACAGACTTTCACAAAGGTCCGAGGGGGGCAAGAATTCCTTGAGGCAGTGAAGCTGCTAATGGTCAGACTGACAGTGTGACAAAGATTTCTATCATACTTTCCCTAATTTTCAGACTTAACAGAGTTTACGATCTAAATTACAAAAAAGGAAGTTTCCCAACTTTGTTGGTGGAAAAACAAACAAATTGTACACCAGGCAAATCCTATTTTTACTCGATGAAAAGCTAGAGGGAGGGTTTTCTTGGGGAATCCCTCCTGAGTGGAGTGACAAAGATGGACACTGATGCCGTGTAAGACTCACAGAATAACTATGCATTTTGTATTCATTTGTGAACAAGTGTTAACAAAATACATTCAAGTTGTATTGATCGAACACATCAATGTACTAAAACTAGAAGCACTTTGTAATCTGGAGGACTACATGGGATCCATCATACAGTATGTGTAATGAAGCATTTTAATTTTGGATGTGCTTTAAAACAGATTGTAATCAGAACTGGAAAAAGCAGTCAGACAGACACATGCACAAATTTAAAAAAATTACCTCCTTGACCGAGGGAACTAGGAAAAGCACTCAGAGAACGCTAACCTCTGCCAAAGTAAAATAGTACCCTAGGTTACGGAAAAATACATGCAGTTTTCTCGGTTAATGTCTGAATTACCGCTAGCCTCTGAATCTACCGACAATTGCGACAAACTCTCTGAGTGTGTCAATCAACAGCACCAGGGCTTGTCCCTGCTCCTCCTTTTTCAGATAACAGCATTCATCCAGTCACTCTAATAAACTTTAGGCTAATCCTTAGAAGACATGCTACGGAGAAAAAAAACCTATTAGTAAGTTGCACACGTGTATTAGTAAATAGAACGCACGTATTTATTCACTGGTGATGAATCATGATCATCATCAATCATGATCATTCAAGTCTTCCAACCGTTCAACATGTGTCAGTGCTGCTGCGTTAAAAAGAAGAAAATAATAGGTCGGTTGCATCTACATCTACAGCGGTTGTACGATCAATCATTTCGCAGTCACAACCAATTTATAAGAAAGTTGTACCTTTTTCAATAATATAGTTTACTTTAAGCACGTTGACTTATTCATTCAAAATGAACATAAAGACTATATGTTTGGCTGTTTCTTACGGTGGCTGACAAGGGCAAACGCACTTCAACTCAAGAAAACACATACAAAAAGATAAAACACAATGCTAGGGTTTTTCATTATTCATTTTATTTGTTGTTTTCACGATGTTGATTAATGTTTTATTGAGTCACATGACCGCACAACCCCTTAAGTTAAGTGAAGCTACCACGGCTAATCAAAGGATCATGAAATATTTGTGCACTATCTCTGTTTTATTCACTAAATGAGGCCTTAAAAAAGCGCATTGGGTCTGCATTGCTTGTAAATGTAATTGCTTCGTAATTGCTTCCGTTTTCTTATTGCTTTTGCAAATTTTTTTTTAATGTGTTGTGTTGTGGCTTTTGCAGCCCTCCTCTGTTGTGAAATTGATGAAGATTTTTTCTTAATTTGCTTGTGCTTTATCTATTTGTATGTGTTTTCTTAAGTTGCAGTGCGTTTGCCACTGTCGGTCACCGTAGTTTATAGCTGTGTGAAGAATAACATCACCGAGTGATAGTGTGACAAACAGATGTCAAGGTTGTAACTGCAGGAGCAAAAGCATCTCATAAAAACATTTTTTACAAGTGAGGAAATAAGAACAAACAAGATGTAAGAGAGGGGGGATTCAAAACAGCCAATGGACACAGATTGAGGAGAAGATGGAACTTATTCAATGAATAATTTAGCTCCAACCCCTTCCCCTCTGTCTTTGGTCCTCCGGGCTGAGTTGATGATGTTACAAAGATAGAGAAGAAGATGGAAAAGAAAAAACAGAGATGAGAAGGAAAAATGGGGCAGGAGCAAGTCTGTGCAGCAGGTGTTCCTTCTTTCTGCTCGGAGATCCACCTGCGTCACTAATCATTAGTTACCAAGGCAACAGTGGAGTTCCCTGTGTCTGCTCTTCTAAGTGTGTGTGTGAGTGGGTGTCTGAATGTAAACTATGACTCATCCTGCTCAGTTAAGGGGGGCAATCACTCCTGTCTGGGAACACCCCACCACATGTGTCTGCCCCCACCCTCTCTCTCTCTCTCTCTCTCTTTCTCTCTCACTCACTCACTCACTCACTCACTCACTCACTCACTCACTCACTCACTCACTCACTCACTCACTCTCTCTGCTCTCAGAACGATCCATCACTCACTCCCTAGCAGCTCATCTTTCTTAACTATTTTCTCCTCTGTAGCCCTGATTCATTGAAATTTAATACAATTTGACAACTTATCAAATTGTGTGGTGATTACTTGTTGCTTTCTCTGCTGCATGTCTACAGCAGGAAACAAACATCTTCATTCGCATTAATTTATTCTGTCTCCATGATTAAACAGAGACAGGAGCACTATCTACAGACATAGCACTTCCTTCATGAAACTGAAGCTTGTATTGAAAACAAAAATACAGACCCCTTCACTTTTCTACATTTTCTTATTTGTTAGCCTTATACTAAATTTGTTTAAATAAATTCTTTCCACCTCAGTCTAAAAACCATACACCATAAAAAAAACAGAATTTTAGAAAGTTATGCAAATATGTTAAAAAAAGAATATCTGACATATCACATTGACATTAGTATTCAAACAATTTGCTATGACACTTGAAATTCAGCTCAGGTGCCTCCCTTTTTCTCTTGGTCATCTTTAAGTTGTTTTTCAACACCTTGGCTGGAGTCCAACTTTGGTAAATTCTCCTGATTGGACATGATTCGGAAGCACACACCTGTATATATAAGATCACACTGCTGTCCATATATCACAGCCAAAATCATGCTATGAGGTCGAATGAACTGCCTGCAGAGCTCAGAAACAAGATTGTGTCGAGGTACAGATCACAGCACAGTGGCCTCCATAATTCTAAAATGGAAGCTACTAGGAGTCTACCTAGAGCGTGCCGCACAACCAAGCTGAGCAATGACAGGAAAAGGGTCTTGGTAAGATATCTAATGACCAAATGGGCTCTCTTGCTGAGCTTCAGATATCCTGTGGGGAGATGGTAGAAAACCAACAGAAGGTCAACCAACTTTGCAACACTCAGACAAGCTGGGATTTATGGCAGAGTGGCCAGACATAAGCCTGTCCTTAGTGAAAGTCACAGGAAAACCTGCTTGGAGTTTGTAGGAAAGCACCTAAAGGACTCTCTAACTGTAACAGCTTGAGAGTCCTTTAGAGGATCCCACTGTTTGGACTCAGTTCTAAGCATCATGTCGGGACGACGCTAGACGCTCCTGGTGTGGACTGAAGACGCAGCAGAACTGCGACGTCATCTGAAGGCAATCAAAACATTCCCAGCGGCTAATCAACTCGTTCTCTAAGTTCTCTCGTTCATGCTGTGGTGCTTGGGGAAGCTCATAGCTTGATCTGCATTCATTTATGTTATAACACTTTCTGTCAAATTCATCCCTTTTTAAGCCTGTAAATAAGCCTAGTGCTGCTTCCACGTCTAGCGACGCGTTAGTACCAGTGCTCCCGTTACAGTAGCTGCCAAATTATCTGCCTCTGTACCAGTGGTGGATTGAAATATCATTACATCCGATCCCAGCATTTTTCTTCCAGTATTGATTATCATATTAAAGACCAATTTTTACACACACTTGCAATTTGTGAAAAACGTGTCTTTTTATTCTCAACGTGGAAACGGAAGAAAGAAATTAACTCATTATCGGGATCAACTACCAGCCGGAACTACATACCTTGGTCATGATTGTCACATTTTTTAACGAAAAAGATTTCAAATCTTTTGTATTGGATGTGTTCCTATTGAGTCATTATCTTTATGCGGAAAGCGGTCATTCCAAAATACGGCTCTGCCGAGCGGTTAGTTTCAGGAAATTAAATGAAAACTTATCGGGAAAATACCACTTTGCTGCAAAGACTTTTAGCACTGACCACCATGTCAGTGGAAAAGGATCTTCTAATGGAACTTAAGACAGTGGTGTCCTGTAAGATCGTGTCATTCGTTCTCCATAACACTCATCTATGTGTCGGCCCTATGAAGAACTGGTGACTCGTTCAGGTTACACTGTATCTTTCAGCTAGTATTAATGAAAGACAGGAGGATAAACTTTTTCCTTTAAATGATGAACATCTTTGTTGTCTTTAATTGTTTTTGGTGTATCTTAAATAGCTGTCGATTATTAACAATTTATATATATCTGATAATATTTTTGTTATTATAAGATATATGTGAAATATATTTTTGTATTTTGTATTTGTATTGCATATTTGTAATATGCTACATTCTTCATGGTTTCAGTGTCTGTCTCTGCAAAAGGGCATAGTATATCCCTCATAGGAGTTGAGCCTCGCTTTAACCACTTTATTCTACTAGAAAAATATTATCTCATTGAATTTTAGGTGGGTAGTCTGAAAGCAGTCTGTGTCGTAGTTTAACAGTGAAGTTACTTGAAGGCAGCTTCAATGCAGGAATATTGTGCTGAAGGCCCAGGATGTAATCTGTAAAGATGATTGCTGGACAGATCTTTCCCAGGGCCTTTTGGTGAAAATGTTGCATGAATTATATGTAACATCCTTGGTAATTTGTGCATCTTCAGCATCATGTGAAAGTTCCTTCTCCACACTGTCAATAGTTTTGACCTCATTTTATTGCACCATGTTACTCAAAAGAAAGAGGAATTTGTTGATTACAAATTCATTCCTTTCATAACTGCAAAACACATCCCAGAAGATGAACTTGAAAAAAGCTTGAATGAGGATGAGTCATGAAGGAACTGGCAATTATAAACAATAAAAAAACAGAGACACAGGATAAGGAGCCCCAGCAGAACCAATCAAGGCAGGGAACACCATGCATAGGGACCTTGAGGGGATGACAGATGTATGATAACGCAGAACGAAGCGACTAGGAATAGTGAATGAACTCTAAAGAACAAAGGGGGGAAAACACATGAGTGGAAAAATAGGACTTCACGAGGACAGGATGTGTAAAAATACAATTAATATATTAAAGTAAACGGGGAAATAAACTGACCCCAAAACCATTACAAAGATTAGGAAATATATTTTGGAAATGAAGTAGTAAAATCACAAACTAATTCCAAAATGATGACATAACCCTCCCACTGACTGTTATTACAATGAATCAGTCTGGAGTCTGTGTGGTCCTTCAAATAGCTGCGTAAAAAACATTAACTCCATGGTAGAAGCAAGTACCTAAAGATTTAAAACATACTATTTATATGTATTGTTTAGTGATAATTACTTTGGAGCAGGAAAGTGCAAAGCAGTAATGTCTAATAATCCATAAACCTTCACGATGTTGTACTGTGTCTGACTGTGTGACCAGTAAAGTTTAAATAATAATTATAATTAAACTGAGCAGACAAAACTGTTAAAATGAAAACACATCCCAGAATGCGATGGTGAGAAAAAAGGGCTTGTAGACAATGATGGATTGAGGATGAGGAGGTGGTGCATGTGAGATTTTGTGGTGCATGTAGAGCGTGCTGTTGCCTCTGTGTAGACACAGAGGGAGATAATGCAGCCGACTGCAGACATGCTTCAAATATAGTTAAAAAGAGTCTCATGTTACCTGTGTCTGGTCTCTCAGGTGAACCCTCTGGATTATCTGCGTGATTTGTTTGTTATTGTGTTTATCCGTGTGGGAGTGTGCGTGAAAACTGGCATGAATCCAAGAGATTTGGAATGGGCGTCATTTTCCTCTGAGGTCTGGATAGTGTAATAAGTTGATGCCAGTTGGATGAAGAGCAAAAGATTTTTCGTTTGAAGTTTAAGTGCTCTGTCCTTCCTTCCCCCAATGTTTTAAAAAGCAGCTGAGGAGATTCATTTTAAATGCAAATGTTGCTTTGATTTATTCTTTCACTTGGTCTGACCTGGATAGAACACCAACACACTCAACCTTTTGTTCCTCCTGCTGTCAGGCAGGGAGCATGCAGGGCTGAGCCAGTGGAAGGAAAGGATATGGGACGAAATTTGACAACAGACTTGCATTTGACATATTACAGTCCTCAAAGATCAAAATATGACAAGCTTTATTGTTTATTGTTCTCTGGATGCAGGACTCCATGTATAATGATAGTGTTTATAAAACCCAATATTTACAGCCTTGTTTTGTTTGTGCTGCTGGTCATGATGTTTCACACACACCGAACCACTGCTGTTATTATTGTTCTGCTTGTTATCGGTCAACTCCTTTTGGTGGGTAGACGGACACACTCTGCCACCTAGTGGCCATAAAGAAAAATACATCTACATCATAAACTGTCTATCTCTGTCCAAGTATGAACACACAAGCACCCACTCACACACACCCACACACACTACACGCCAGAGAGAGAGAGAGAGAGAGAGAGAGAGAGAGAGAGAGAGAGAGAGAGAGAGATACATAGATGCTGATTACGTATTTCGGTTCCAGGGACCTGGGCCTGATGTCATGCAGCCTCAAAGTGACACCGGCTTATTTTTTAATCGGTGATGATTAATCTCCAAACCCTAGTCCCTTTAGTTGATTCAAACAACACAGACATAAACTTAGACCTTTTGTGTTATGGGGGGATGGATTGTTAATGATTATTAACAATCCATCCCCAAATAGATGATAATCTATTTGTATGTTGGTCGTCAACATCACCTTCGAATGCATTTGTCCCCAAAGAGCAACTGGTTGTGCAACAAAACATAAAACAAGATAACAAGGCGAGACTACGAGATAAATCAAACCTAAATGGGTACATAAATGGAGTGGGGCGAGAGGCATTCAATATCATGGGCCCCAGGACAACTGCAGAGGTCACAGGCTGACCTCAAGGTCATACCAACCGTACAATAACGAGGTGCTTAATTTAAAGATTAAATTGTATGATAAAATATAGCATTGACATAAATAATGTTGGTTAACCTATAAAAACATCTATAAAGAAAACAGTGCCCTTATGAAAATATAACCATTAAATTTCGTCGTCACATGACAAAATTAACCTGTCCATGAAATTCTGTTGAGCAGCCCTTCTTGAGTTTAGGTTGACGAACAGGCGCACAGTGTGGGGCGTTCACTGCCCCACTGGTCACATTTCCTTCACAATGCAAATGTAACCATCTCCATGTCGGCTTGGAAGGAGAATCTGGCTGTAAGCTTTACAGTGGCCCCCTGGACCTCACCTCGTCCCACAGCCGTGGACTGATCAGGAGTGATCACTCCAGAACTTTGTGGGCAAATTTATACAGACATCTAATATAAGTTGCAATTTGGAAGTTTCATTTGGAAAATGGTCTTGCTCTCAGAATGAGGAAATGAATCTTGTTCTTCTGATCTGGTATGGAAACCTGTTGTACGTTGTTACTAGATACATCTAGAAAGGTTAGATTTATTGGAAATAATTTTCTTAAAACAAGGTGACTTTTATGCTGCAAAACATGAACCGGTTGTGTTTCTTTTTAAACAAAAAAAAGCCTAATTTCCCAGAAGCCAAAGTTTTTTCACTCCTTTTTTGACATTGTAAAAATGTCTAAAGTATGACTTACTGTTGTGTTGAATGAAATTTTACTTGCCTTTTTAAAGAAGAAATCCCATTGATGCTGACGTAGCCTGAGACTACAGACGATATGAATGATTATACAGAAATATTCTTATCCACCCTGATGAATTGTATAATTTCCTCCCAGCCTCCCAGGTCCAGATGTCCATCATTTATTGTGACAATACATAGATTTGGAAATGAGTTGAGAATTTCTTAGTCAGTTATCAGTTTTCCCCATAAGAAAATAATGTTTTCATTTCACCATTGTGTGGTGTGTTCTGTCCATCTGGGTCCCAACTCTTTATTCCAGAAAGATGGTTGACCTACATACTGCAGTGAAGTAAACCATTATTTTGTCCCCTAACATTTTAGGGAATATTAAATCAGAACTTTTTAAAATATTGAGAATTTATTTTACTCTACCTGCAATTGTAGTCTCAATAATTTCTAATGCAATAATAATAATGATAATAATAAATTTAATTTCATAACATAGTTAAAACTAGTCTTGCCCCGCGTACTTTCACTCCAAGGAGGAAACCTGAGCGCTCTGCTCTGTTTTTATATTGTAGTAAAGCTGGACACCTCAAAGGTGTGATGATGTGCACAGCTGACAAAACAAACATGTGAGGCAGTCATCCCGCCAGTTTATCAGCCTGTTGAAGAAAAATGATAATTTCAGCTGCACCTATGGGCTCCTCACCTGCAAGGTTGGGTATTGTGGTCGGGTGAAAAGCAGTACTGGTGGCCGAATCCCTAATTCCAGAGACAAGGAATGTCGTTTCTGGTGTGAAAAGAACCAGAGCGTGTGCAGGAGATAGAGCGGTCAAGCTAAATTTAGTTGGGTTCTCCTCTATGCATAGCACTTGTTCTGGAACCAAAACAGAGGGGGGCTACACTGCTGCAGTGGGAAAAAACACAAGTCCTCTTCTGAGCTCTACTGTGTCGTAATTCTATCTGTAGAACAAGAGGGTCAACAAGTGGCTATAATGAGCTTCCTTTATTGGTCGGCCCGGCTGAGTCTTAGAGATAAGGTGCGGAACTCGTATGTCTGGAGGGAGCTTGGAGTGGACCTGCTTATCCTTCATGTCAAAAGGAGCCGGTTGACGTGGTTCGGGCATCTGATCAGGACGCACCCTTTGGAGGTTTTCCAGGCACGTCCATCTGGGAGGAGACCCTGGGCTGGACTCAGAAATTGCTGGAGGGAATATATATCTCATCTGGCCTGGGAACTCCTCAAGATCCCTTAGTATGAGCTGGAGAGCGTTGCTGGGAAGCGGAACATCAGGAAAAAATGTCTTAGCCTGCTGCCACCCCAACCCATTCCCAGACAGGTGGAAGACATGTGACTCATTGGCATTCAATATTAAGATATTGAGTATATTTTTTTCTATTCACAATGTTGATTAAGGTTTTATTCTGTCATGTGACTGTAGAGGAAGTTAAGCAGGCTCCAAACATATGAGAAACGGCTGAAGATTTCCATGCGTATGAATCGTTTCAAAGAGCTCTATCTTCTTTATATATCGGGTTTATTTTGATAGGTCAGATTTTACCCACTATAGGGGGAGCTTTTATGAAAACAAAGTTTTCGGACTGAATTGAAAACTCAAAGGTCATGTTTGGAGATAAAGCTCAAGGGAACTTTATCTCCATACATTGTCGGGCAATACTTTCTCAACTGTTTCCAATTTATTTTAAATGTGGTTAATCTGAATCAACTGGAAGTCAACTTTTTTTTGCATACATTGTGTTTTACATCAGCAGTTCATACTTTACTCACTAGTCGGAGTATTTTTGTTGAATAAAAAAAATATCACTCTTTTCCTGACTTACCTCAAAGATTTTTCCTTTTTCAAACTTTATATTCCATAGACTATTATGCGAGTAAAAACTGGATTGATTTAGGGAAAGGTCTGTAGTATATTTCCTACACTAAGGGGAGTTTTGACTCCAAACATTTTCTTAATCACTGATCCTATTTAGAAAAAAATTGGTGCATATCATATTACTTTTTTTTTAAAACGAAAACTACTGTGGACATAACTTTACATTTAATTTGACAAATTCAATCAGGAGGACTGCTTTTAACGATGCAGGGCGTTGTGGACTTTCGAGGATATACCCTCACTGTCAGGGATGACAGAAGACTAGGAATATTTCATCCTCAAGGAATCCCCCATTTATAACTGATCAAATAGTCAAAACAGTCCCACTTATTCCACCAGGTGACGACTTGCTATCCACCAAGACAAAACAATTTAAAATCCATACAGTACACTATAGAGCAATATTTAATCGGAATAAACTGCCTAAGGCACAGATTATAGGTAACTGTTGTAGATGATTATGTGATTGACCACTGTTTTATGTATTTCTCTATAGACGGGTAAAGAGGAACATTTTATGTTGGGGAAAATCCTCCAGGTGAACAAGAATTTTATACGGTTTTGTGCTCCATCGTAATTCATTATTCTTAATAAGTAGTTATTTTCTATTTTTATTTAAGATTTTATCGTTGATGGCGCTCGGTCTTGTGTTTGGTTCTGACATTTCCTTGCAAGGACCCAAAGAAGACTTACGTCAATTGGGTTAGGGTTAAATTGGCTGGAAATGAGGATCCTAAGAAATTTATTAAATATTAAAACCTCCAACACCAATAGCAAAGATACCCCTTCAAAGGCCAGTAATGAGGATGGCTTATTATTTTTGAGAGCGCGTGTGTGAACTTTGTCTTGGCGCGTGGCTCCGTTAACAGCGCTAGTTCCTGAGTGCGCTCATCAAACTCACCAGAATGACAACCGTATGCTCTCCCGGTGTGTACTTTCAAAACAATAATAATGATATCGTTGATCATGTTCCGCAATTCGTGTGTTCGTACCTGTATAGTTTTCATGTATATGCTTTAAGGAAGATAAAACTTTAATATTATATATTAATATTATATTTTTCATGAAACAGCAATTATTATTTTTTTATATAAAAGTTTACATAGATAGCCTACATAGATTATGAGCTTCGATTATTATATTTAATAAGAAAACTAATAGAGAAATCGTATTATGCAACATATTAATTCGTTTTGCCCTGAAACTCTACTTGAGTTGTAATTTTATTATTACTTTATTGATTTATTTAGATATTTCCGTTTAAAAATGATTCAATGATTGGAATCCAACAATGAACAAAATGACGGAGGAATTATATAAATAGGAGGTTAAATATCATAAAATAAATTTATTTTTTATTAAATACAGTCATGGCAGGGAAATTAATCATTAACAATCCATCCCCCCATAATTCAAAATATGATTTAAATTGAAATAATAATGCTAATAGTAATTATAACAATAGTACTACTACTAATACTAATGTGACTTATATTAATATTAATAATAATTATTATTATTATAATAGATTAGATAAGCTTTAACTTTGACAGTCAAATAGCCCTGTTTCCGGTGATGCTCCGGTGAAACCTATCTGGTTTTACGCAGCTGGAGCGGCTCGCGGCTGCACGCGCGTCTCGCGCTCCTCTCAGAGGAGCAGAAATATCTTTGAGGAGAGAGGACCAGAATGGTTTATTGGACATTATTGTTCTCGTTGATGATGGAGACACAGGCTGACGAACTGGCTCCGGTAGAATCGGTGGGAGGTTCCGTTCAGTGACAGCTGCTGTGTCAGACTGACAGACAAAAAGGTGAAGCGTGACGGACAGGTGAACCTCTGAACGCTTCAAACTGATGGACAGGGGAATAAAAGCAGCAGGAAATATGCTGTAACGTGAGGTGGGGTACATTTTGTTACTGGAGTATGGGGTCGGTGTAGCCGGTAAAGCGGAGACCGGGGCTTTATGTCTGTATTCTCTCCGGTGGACACGCGTGAACAAACCGGAGACACAGGCAGAGCTACGGCTGTTTTTCTGGTGGAGACATGGCAGCGGCGATCGCCAGCGGTTTGATCCGGCAAAAGCGACAGGCTCGAGAGCAAAACGCCCACCGACCAACTACTCACCGGCGGCGGAAGAGCCCCAGTAAGAAGCAGGGGCTTTGCAACGGGAACCTGGTCGACATCTTCTCCAAAGTCCGGATCTTTGGCCTGAAGAAGAGGAGGCTACGGAGGCAAGGTGTGGGGCGGAACCGGGTGGCAGACAAGCACGCACGTGCGTGCACGCAGACAACTACACGCACGCTAAAGTATTTATATGCGCGTGCCCGCGTCGCATGAGCTCCAACACATGCAGGCACACACATGCACGACCTAGGAGACGCACATGCGCGCGTCCTCTTGCGCGCACCAACCCCAAACAGAATGACAGACCACTTCGGTATACTAACGTACACACACACACACACACACACACACACACACACACACACACACACACACACACACACACAAACACACAGACACACAGAAACACACACTGTCATGTTTGGTAGTCCCTCGGGTTCACTAGTTTCCAGGTGCATCCATTATTGAAGCCAGAGATGAGTGTGTCCAATCTGTCTGTCTGTCTCTCTGTGTGGCCTCCCTGTCCGTCTGCCTGCCTAACCTGTTTGTCTCTTTGCCTGTCTGACTGTGTGCCTGTCTGTCTTTCTGTCTTTCTCTGCTGACTTCACCCTGATCAGACTTTGTCTTCATACAATGACAGGAGCTAAACAGTTCAAATTTCACAATGATTGTGGTGTTTCTCACAGCATTAGTGCGTTCATCTAAAGGTAATGACGTTCACTTTAAAATCTTATTTCAAGTCCGTCCAGATGAAGGAAGAGTGAAAGGTGCATATGAATGAGTAAGTTGTTGGTGTGTGTAGGAATAGCTGCTGTAATCAGTGGAGAACTCAACAGGTCCATGATGGGTGGAAGAATGGGGGAAGGACATGGGAGGAGAGGTGAAGGAGAGGGGTCATATTTCTTTATGGTATGGAGGATTTTTGGACTCACACTCAGATAATGCAATACATTTATACTTATTTATTACAGTGTAGATACCATGAATTATCGTAATTCAAAGAACAGTGAATATCTTTCATTTCTACCGTCAGAATATGTCGAAAGTGTACAATTTTACTGTGAAGATGCAAAGTTATGGTAAAAATTTGCAGATAACTACATTAATGTCATAAGCAAGTTATTACAGTGAAAGCATTTCTCTGTCTAACTTACAGATGTTGTTCATATCTTCATTTTAAATTTGCAGTAAAAAAAGATTAAACCAATTTAGCAACCACATACCTTCATTTCTACAAAATACGGTGAAAATAGTTTTGCAATAGTATTGAATTCAAGATTTTAAAAAAAGTCTGAATGTATCATAATTTCATTTTATTTGATGTCCTTGTACACACGTTGACATATCTATTTTCGTGGTAATTAAAGATAACGTCTTATACGGTCACCATATTTTTTTACTGTGAAATTTTAGCAGCCACAGCTGCTGGTATTTCACTGGAAATTGTGTATGAATTTTTTTTGCAGTACAGATGTGTGATGCACATCTGGTGTGAGTTTGTCCTCACCTTCCTCTCCTCTTTTCTCCTTTATAAAAACAAAATAAAGCGTCATGTTGTTTCCAGCTCCCCCCATGTCTAAAGATGAGATAAGATTAACCTTTATTGACCCTGAGGGAAATTCTTGTGCCTGAGATTTTTCCAAAATCCCACAGACTAAAGAAAATAGAGGGCTTAGTAAAATTGAAAATGATAATAATACTGTGAAATAATATTGTATATGGCAATTTAAGTAATGTGATATTCAATGTAATATTGTGCATGAAAAATAGTACTGAGAGATAATCTTGCACATGGTAATGAATAAAAACAATAGATTATTAAATATAAGCAAACTAATTATAATAACCTAGTAACAAGATGATGATGAGCATACTATTGCATGTGATCACAATACTAAAACCTAATATTACACATGACATTAATGTAATATTTAATGTAATATTTTTTCTAAAAATAATAATGAGGTAATATTTCACATTTTCTATTTTTTCCTTTCCATTTCTTTGCCACCTCCACCCTCACCACTTCCTCTTTCTGCTTTCATGGCCTTTCACCCTTCACCAAAATTATCCCTTCATTTTCTTGTGTTTTTTCTTATCCCAATCGACACATTCCTTTCCTTTATTTGTCTTAGTAATTTATCTGTATTTTATTTTACCCATCTTCCCTCCAACCACCTCTCTTTCACTTAAGAGGAAATGATAGCTTTGTGTCCATCCATCTTCACGTCATCTCCTCAGTTACTACCAGCTCCTCTGCATTTTCATTGCTCCATTCTCTTCTCTCACTCCTCTTTTTAACCTTGTTTCTCCTCATCTGCCACTCACTGCTCTCCCTTCATCTCTTTTTGGTCCCTCATTTGGAAGTCATCCAATCTTACCTCTTTACCCTAGATCTTTTCACCCATACTTCTTTTCTTCTAAGGAAGAATGGAAGCCAAATCTTCTTTCATCATCTCTATTACCCTAAATTTCATTCTTTCTTTTCTTTCGTTACCCTTTTGTTCTCCATCTTTCTGTATTTCTTTATACCTTTGTCTCTTTAACAGTCTCTTTTCCTAACCCTCAGTCTCTCACCATTTCTTCACTTGCACATGTTTTTTTCCCTTGCTGAAATTCTTCCCTCGTCTCCTCTTCTCTTTATTCTACCTCCATAACATCCTAACATAGATCTCTTCATCCCTCTGTATGGCTTCAATTTGTTTATTCTACCTCTTTAGCCTTGTTTTCTCTCCATCTTTCCTTCCCCCTTTTCTGTGCCTGTCTCCTCCACCCCTTATGTTGTCACTCTTCATATTTGCCCTTTTTTCTGTTAGCTGCCTTTACCCTCTCTCCTCCTCTTCATCTCTTCCTCCGACCACCCTTCCTCCTCCTTTTTTTTTTTACATTTGGAATGAACAACAATCTGTTCTTCTTTCCACTGCTCTGCAATTTCTCTTTCTTTTTGTCTACTCTTCTACTCAAATCTCTCCCTTACATTCATCGTTCTCCTATAGTCTCCACCCAATTTTCTCAACATATTTTGTTTCTTCCTTCTCGGCTTCCAGCCTCATTTTTCTTCTTCGCCTTTTCCCTTTTTTTTTCTATCTCTTCCTCCTCTTTTTCTATCTGTAATACATTCTGGTGAATCTTGGCAATGGCTACATTGTACAGTGTTTCCCACACTTAGTGAATTTACTTGCAGTGGTTCAACTGGGTTCACGAACCAATAACTTTCATCATAATGATGGGTTCACGAATAAACTAGTCAAACAAAAGTTTATCACTTCATTGATTGCAAATGGATAACCATCTTAGGTCATCATAAATAACTATTTACAAATTAAACTACATTACCATTTGCAAAATGAATAATCACGCTAAATATCTTATTTCAAAATGAATAAATATATATAACATAACATAAAAAAATAATACTTAAATATCAAAATAAATTAAGATTTGAGAATGAATAAACATTCAAAATAAATATCTTATGCCTACTGTATTTCATATAAAAAAACTGTTTATAAACAACTATAACTGAGAAAAGCTGTTAGAATGTGACTCTGTAACCCATTTAAGCAAATTTTTGAAGCACACTGTTGCTGAGCACTCTATTGTAAGTGCTCTTATTTTGTAGGATCAAAGCAGAAGTATGGGTTGGTCGGCATTGTGTATGCGTTCTAATTTGATTAAATTAGTGCACGGTCTGCCTCCCCGCTGTGTGGTTCATAAACTAATGAAATAACATTTCGAAGTGAAAATAAAACTTTGTAAGCCCTGTTCAGTCCATTATATGTTCTATGGTGGCTTTGTTCATCAAGGGTTGCATTTGGATTTACAGTAATTTATCTTGTGCTCACAAGATTTATAACTTGTGCTCACAATATCTTTTTTTCTTTAAAGGACTTCAGTGCCTCTGTAGTTTGCCTCTCTCTGTCATTAAAAAATATTCAGAGCAGCCTGTCAATAACAAACACTCTCCAGTTGAAATAAGTGTGAAATTGAAAAAGTTGAAAAGAAAAAAAACGAAAAATTGAAAGTGAAATAATTTATTTTTACATGTTTATTGTTTGGTAATGGTTGCAGCCTTCATTGTTAGTTCCGTTCAGCATGCATATGGTAAATCCCATTCAATTTTTCCACATTCCAAAATTCAGACTGCACCTTTAAGCCTTTGTCCTTCATTTGAAGAGCTGTTCATCTGCCAAATTGAACATTTACAATTAGGGAGAGCGGTGTAAAAGGATAAAAGATCTTCTCCTCAAAACAATTTCCAACCTTCATTAATCATTCAAATTTGAGTACTTTAATTATTTTGTCAGTTATGCCAGGTCCCTTTAGCATCATTTTAAAATGATCTGGTCATTGCTAATAAAAACCTTCCATCGTTCCCGAACGTCGGGACGACCTAGGACATTTGAGTTTTGAAGTATGACATTATCAACAAACAGCAATTAGTCATCAGAGATGCGCCACGACACCAGTAGGAAAAGCCTAGAATGTTAGAATGTTTTTCAATCTCCTTCTCGACCTGTTCAGAGGTTAACCAATAGAATGACAGAGTGAAAACAAACATTCAGATTCAGGAATGTTACAGGTTCTAAATGGAAAAATAATAGAGAAGAAAGGGTTGTTGAAATTTTGCAACAATACCAATGCCTTTTAATAAAGTATTCTGAATGGACCTGAACAAAGAATGAACGCAGAGAGTTTCTGTGGCCATGATTGACAAGCCTCTTCGTAGACGTTACAGGACAAATTAATGAGTGGTTGAGGTCAAACTTATAGTATTGTCAGCCTTCCGACCACGACAAGGCCTGAAATTGTGGCCCTGGGATTGCCTGATCTGGCTGGATGAATCTAGAAATACCATTGCTGAAGAAAGAATATAGTGTTATCTGAACCAGGCGTTAGCCATAAAGGTCAATAGATTTTATGGGCTGTAGTTGGAGCTAATGTTCCTTGTATACCAAATTTTCTTACTTTTGAATAATGGTACAATATAAACGTTGGAAATCGCAGAGCCAGGTCAAGTAAAGTAAATTTTATTTTCATAGCCCAAAAGCAAAAATCACAATTTGTCTCGATGGGCTTTACAATCTGTAAATGAATGTAAAGTGCATTATAAATTAAATGTATTATTATTATTATTATTATGAGGTCCGGGGAAGGAATAACTCCCCCAAAAACTTTTTTAACAAAGGAAAAAAGGGAAGAAACCTCAGGAAGGACGGGATCCTTCTTCCAGGACGGACAGACATGCAATAGATGTTTTGTGTAGAGAGCAGATCAACAAAAATAAACACATTGTATACAGTTCAAGCAATGATTGTGGTGTGTGGTGATGTATTGATGCGGCCACGATCCGGTCCTCAGTGCAGCCAGAAGCAAGAGAAGACTACGATTTTAGACAGCTGCCAAAAATGCCGACTTTCAGGTGGAAGCTTCCTCGTGAAACTTCAAATATATTTAGATAATATTTATCTGGAACTTTCTATTGGCCTTACCAACGAAGGACTTGTAGTGTTGCCAGCCGTCAGACCAAGACTCGGTGCAAATATATGGCCTGATCTGACAAGGTGAGTCTAGTTAGTCTTAGTTCAGAATACTTGATTATTCCAAAAAGGGTAATTAATTTCCGCAGCCCATCCCATTCATTTAAATCAGACATCAGCATCAACATACCATCAGTCCATTTGTTATATGATGTATTTTCCATCTTGAAATCCCAGTGTGTGCTTTTATTATGTCTGAGTACTGTCTGTCGAATCTGTGTGGGAGGATTGTAATCCTGCAGTAAAATCAGCCTTAATAAGGAGCTGCTAACCCTCTTAAAATTACTTAATCAGTCATTCTGAATAGATAATTAGTTTGTAACACAATGGCCATTTCTTACCAGCTAATTTAAAAAAGTTTGCACAAAAAACAGTTGGTTCTGGTCACCTCTATCAAACAAAAGATCCTCTGGCCTCAAAGATTTCCCATCAGCATAGTCACATGTTGACGTTAAATACTCCTGCCGTAGTAGACGATGTAAAATCTCCTCTCTTTTGCCTGACTCTGCCACATTGAAGACGCAGAGTTACATCCTAGGATATCTCTATATATTCAAATACATTTAAGAAAAAGGGATATGGGACAATAAATTACATTTCTAGCAGTTTCATGTGATCTTTTGTCACACAAACAAGACTAACCAGATTAAACTGTGACTGATTTCGGTCTGCAGTCGGCAGTCTTGGTTTTGATTTCTGTCCTACTCCAGCAAATGGATGCTGGGCAGGTATTTTTCATCATAAAACCACCGGTTGTCTAATATTTACTTAATACATAGTGATATAGACTGTGGCATTTATTGGTAAGAGGGAATAGAGGAGTTGAAATGAGCATGTGTGTCATGAGCGAATAATATGTCAATAATAATTTTCAATCATTGTATGAGAGCATTATGATGTGCGATTGGAGTGATGGATCGGTTCAAGGTGGAGGTGGGACTGCATCAAGTATCAGCTCTTAACTCCTTCATTTTTGCTATAGTGATGGATAAGCTGGCAGATAAGGTAAGGCAGGAGTCTCCATGGACTATGATGTTTGAGGATGA
Organism: Lophius piscatorius; assembly: GCA_009660295.1. Taxonomy (NCBI): domain Eukaryota; kingdom Metazoa; phylum Chordata; class Actinopteri; order Lophiiformes; family Lophiidae; genus Lophius; species Lophius piscatorius. The sequence continues at coordinate 60,403 of VRLP01000299.1, forward strand.
CATCGTGATCTGTTATGAGAGCAGGGAGCAGTTAGAAGAAAGCCTGGAGAGGTGGAGAAGAGGAATGAAAGTCAGTTGTAGTAAGACAGAATATTTGTGTAAATGGGGAATGAAGCTGGAACGGTGAGGAAGCAAGGTGTAGAAGTAGTGGCAATGACTGAAGATAGGAGGCAGAACCGGAGGTGGCAGAGTTGAAGATGTTAAGATTTTCTCTGGGAGTTATATGGATGGACAAGATTAGAAATGAGCACATCAGAGGGACAGCCCAGGTATTAGACGTCTCGGAGACAAAGTAAGAGAGGCCAGATTGGGATGGTTTGGACAAAGAGGACGGATGATGATCTATCGGTTTTCGATCTCCAGGCCGGCCGATCGATTGCTGCCGGGAGGCCGAGCAGCCTCACTCGAGGCTGGTTGCATGCATGTGCCGTACACGCACATCAAACATGAGCTACAACGGCTCCAAACATCTCTAATTCAAACCAGAAAACACAAAGCTCGCAATTTGTAACACCAGTAAGGACAAAATAAGGCATCTCTTCAACCCTGAAAACGTTCAGAACAACAAACTTAATGTCTTACTTCAAAATTAATCACACAAAAGAACATAGCAAGTTAAAGCTAGCGTGAGGTCAGAATCAGCCACGAGCCTGACGTATTTATGTATCTATGCTGTCATTCATGGTTTTAAAGCTTAACGACAAAGGAAGCTGCCGCTGAACAACCCCGGAAGCGTTCGGCACAACAAACTTAATCACACACTTCAATTAAATTACCCAGAGGAACAGCAAGTTGAGAAACTAACATTAGCAGAGCTGCTAAAGCTAGCGGGAGCTCAGAGCCAGCTGTATATCGGTATATATGCTGTAATTTATAGTTTTAAAACATAAGGAAAAAAGAAGCTGTGGCGGAACAAGCCTGAAAGCGTTCGTCAAAATGAAATGAATCACACACTTCACCCCAGGAGCAGCAGGTTCAGAAGCTAACGTTAGCAGAGCGGCTAAAGCTAGCGAGAGCTCACTTTCAGCCACAAGCCCTGAAGTCCTTGAACAAAGCTAACATATTATGCACTGATCGAGGCTTACAAAGTTTTATTTTCACTTCAAGATGTCATACAATTGTTTTAAGAAAAGCACAGCTGGGAGGACGAAGGGAGGATTCCTTCAAAATAGGAGCCCTTCAAATATATTAGTCATTATGATTTTAAAACTTTAATGGAAAGAAATTCGAAATCAGCAAAATCGGTATCGGCGAATCAGACTTTAAAATAGAAATCGGTGATCGGTCAAGAAAATTGCAATCACCTCTTGTAGAAGGATGCTGGAGCTGATAAATATATGTATATTACCCTTCATAAGTCTATAAAAAAATACTTTCCTGCAACGTGACAGAGATGATGTGATATGGATATGCCAAAATAGGGATTCAAGTTTGAAGTCAATCAATCAATCAATCAATCAATCAATCAATCAATCAATCTTTATTTATATAGCGCCAATTCACAACAGCAGTTGTCTCAAGGTGCTTTCCAGAAAGAGCATGTCTAGACCAAACTCTTTATATAATAATACAAGTGTGTGAGTAATTCAGGTTCATTTGCTGCTTTTACATTGATAGCAGCATTTTGTTAATTTTTAAGGGACACCTCCAGTTGAACCTTGGTCCCTCTGGGTAAAACAGAACAATTCTAAATAATTAAACCTTCAGCTTCTCTGCCTCCATGTGATCCTGCCTGTAGCATGAACCAGGATAGAGAAACAGTTTTTTCACGGATCAGAAAACCATCGTCAGTTTTGGACGCATAAAGCCACAGCTAGAGATGAGTGCTATTCAGCATATTGTGCCTTTGTGTTTAACTTTGTCGTATTTTTCTGTTTGTGCCTGTGATGGATGCTCTCTTTGCAGTGTGTTCCAATGCCTTTCAGTCAATTCATAACTAGAAGCAGGTATGGATACGGATTTCATGTTTTTGGTATTTCCCTTAGACCTGTATTCATTTTGAGACTGGAAACACCTCAATTGATCTCAGAGAAAATATGTGTATATGTCCGGGCAGCAATCTAAATATTGTGTCTCTTTTGAACAAATTCAGGAAAGAACGTTTTTTTTATTATACATAATGAAACAGACTGTCATTACTGCCATATTAGAAGTGAAGGACATAGCGGAATGGTTTAAAAAAAAGAAAAATAATCTGCACTATTCAGCACTGTACTACTCTCTGATCACTCTGATGTTAATGAAATAGCTGTGTTCAGTTACCTCCTGGGAATTCTTCACGTGGATGCCGTCGTTTGGTGAAACAGAGTGTACGTTAAAATGAGAGAGACGGTCTTTAATGCATGACTTGTGTAAGACACCGATGTTGATATTTTCGACTATTTCGGAATTTTAGACTCAATCGGGCCGAACTGACAGACGATACGACATATCAGATCATGGTGGCTGCCTGACGTCCTGACTGATTGAATCACATCAAATTACAGTGGGAATATATCTGTGTTTGTATGTGTGTGTGTGAGGATGGGGGAATACCCGTCCACTGGAACAGTCTGGAACCATGAGTCTGTTGCCGTGGCAACCCAAGAATGGGAATCTCCCTAGTAACAGACAGGATGTAGATATGCTGGGAAGAGTGGGAATAACTACGTGGTGACTGTGGCAAAGGTCACTGGTGATAGTTGGGAATGCTATCAGTAGAGATAGATGAAAATGGAAAGGTGGATGTTATGCTGATGAATAGACACATAAATAGACGATTAGCTGGTGTGGAGTAGATGCAGAAGGACAGTTACCTGTGGAGAATGATGGACTTTTAATCTTTTACAGCTGGCAGCTATACAGCCTCAAACAATAACTCCATTTGTTAAAATTGTATGAATAAAGGGTTGAATAATCATATCACTGTAATGTATTTCCTTTCACGTTCTGGCTCAATGCTGTTTTGCAGTATGACCTATGGCTGTGGCTGTATGGCTCTTTTTCTTGCCACAGTGACGTGAAAAGATATAACTGTGGTATGGCTGTTCACTCTTTAGAAATCTACATGTCATCCGAATACAACTAATTTTAAAGAAAAGTCCAGCTGTGTCAGAGAGGGATAAACGGGGTGTATAAAACACGGGTCACCATTCGTAAGACTCAGAGGGTAGAGAGATTAGTATGGGAGGGAGTGAACCACACACACCTAAAAAAATAAATGTCAAGTGATGGGTTAAATTAGCTCGTTGAGCAGGTTCTGACGGCATACATCCAGTAAAAATCAGTCAAGAGTTTTTCAAATCTCTTTATGGTTGACCCATGCTTAGACCCCAGGCAAAATCGCCATGTGTTTGACGTCATGGGGGCGGGGTCTATCCTTATAAGGACTGGGGGTAGATACAAGCACTGTTTAGTCCGGCGAGGTTGAGCTGACCGTCCAGGCAAAAATGAGGTCCAGTTACACATATACCAAACTCTCTTGTATCTTCCACAAACAGAGAACTGAACACTAACTAAACAATGCTGATATCACAGTAACGAGCTCAACACTGCAGTGAGTCTCAAGTGAAATATTCTGAGTTGTGTGTTGATTGGTTGAATTTTAATAGTACTTTTCTTGTCTGACTGACCACTCAAAGCACTTACCAACATGAAGTTTGTTCTCAAGGTCACTTTGATATGTAAACCACAACGGCCAGGGATCCATCCACCAACCTTCCGATAAGTGGACGATACCTCTTGAGGCATGATGTGGTTAAAGGAACAGGTCATCCAAAAAAATCTTATTTCTGTCATAATACCGTAGTTTCGAAGCAGGGATGTACAACACGTGTTGTCCTTGTTCTTCACAGACCGTATTATACTCACCTGTGTGTTATGCAGCCTAGTAGGTTCAACTAATGTGAATGCAGATCAAAAGGGTCTGCAGTGTGTATAAGGAAGGCAAATGTGTCACTGCACCACACATTTGAGCCTGAAAAACAACAATTTGGAATGCTCCCCATATGTTAATTTATTTTTTTTAAAACAGGCATCGTACAAGAATTTATGTTGAAGCAAGCATAGTTTAACATGAAGAAGCAGTAGGCGAAACTACTGATACAATTAGATTAATTGTGATAACAATACATAACAAACTTGAAAACAATTAACCTTGATTATTTTTTAGTAAAAATAATCAAGTCAAGTCAGTTGTATTTTATATAATATCAAATCACAATGAAAGTTATCTCAAAGGCACTCTCCAAAACGAGCAGGAACTGACCCCAACTCAGGGTGGACGACCCTCTGCCTTGACTGGTGGGGTTGAGAGTGAGGGAGAGAGAGAGAGAGAAAGAGAGAAGGCAAAAGAAAGACGATAGCAAAACACAAATAGAAAGGAAGATAAGACATCATTACCGACATATTTTCACTAAAAAGGGAAGAGGGCTTATTTGGAAAATGATTGAAAATTGAATCGATTTGGGCTCTGTTCTTGACATTGGCTTGCCGCACCATTCACCATTGCACCACCTTCAATGTCCTTTTTGGCAGTAAGCTCCATGCAGGTGGCACCAGTCACAGAGCCTCCCTAGATGATGCTCTCAGTGTTGGCTACAGTCTCCAACACATTAGTCTTTGGATGCTCTCAGTTTCTCATCAACCTCGTGTGCCTGCTCAGTTGTCTGTGCCAATGGCCCGTCATCTACCTCTTCTGCAATGACCTGTGTCTGGCACACAGTTTCATGTGACACAAAAATTTACCACACTATTTTTTTAAGTAAAAGTGTCTTATTTTCATAGTACTTGAAGGTTATTCTTTACTTTAATTTTGGTGCATTTAAACTCTTTTTGGAATCATTTTAAAATTTTTAATTCTTTTAAGAAAATAATAAGACGTGACAGGAGTTTTACTCCACCGAATATTTTTTTGAAGAAAATGAAGAAAGGAACATGCTGTTTACGGAACTATTCTGCACTCTCAATTTGAAAACCTGAATATAATTTGGGACACAATGAATTAATATGTTGGTCTACAATGATAATAATAGTAATACTAATTATGGATCAGTCCCAATTTGAGCAGTCCCAATTTTGAATATAAAACACCTTTTGTTTTGTCTCAGGAACCGAACGAGGTTGATTTAGGAGGATAAGCAGTCATCCACTCTTTGGAGGGTTTGTGGTTTAATCCCAGGCCCCTGCATTTCAACGTGTCCTTGAGCAACTTGCTGTGAGTGTGTGAATGGCAGCTCCAGTGCAGTGTGGATGGTTCTCGGTCCTGATGAGCAGGTGGTTCCTTCAATGGTAGCCTCTGCCACCACTGTATGAGTGTGTGTATGGTTGAATGTTGACTCATGTTGTAAAGTGATTTGATGGACAGTCAGTCTAGAACCTCATGAGGACAGTCCACAATATAAAACAAGGAAAGACGTATTAACAATTCACACTGTCAAACACTGTCAAATCAAGCAACAAACCAAATTATTTAAATAGTGGTAGTCAGAGATTGTGTTTAATGTCTTATAATTCACGTTGTCAATATAATACATTAACTTCAAGTCATTTATTGTTGCCTGTTTCTCATGAGATCTGAAAATGATGGCTGCTATCGTACCATTTTTGAAACCAGAGTGGGACTTCATAAAGAATAGTGGACATTGACCCTGTTTGATGACCCTTGTATTTATTTATTCTATTTATCTTTTCAGCCAAGTTTGCAAATCCAAAATCAGGGGTTTAAAGTGATTTCAGAAAATTATGGTGAAATTGATCTATATCATCATTATTTTTTAAGCGTGCTTGGATGATATTTGAGTGTGCTTAAGAACCCTTAAATTCAACCCTTATATCATCTAAAATCGGCCTTACCAATAAAAAGTTGAGTTTTGAAACCCAGTCCTTTTTTCTGGTAAGGGATCTTTAAATATAAAGAATATATAAACATCAATTTCGCGTAACCTGTATCCTAATCAGGGTCGTGTGGCGTCGTGGAGCCTGTCAGAGATGGCATTGGGTGAGAGGTGGGGTACACCCTGGACAACCTAAAGTAAAAAAAACAACTATATTGCTTGTATTTGGACTTTAGGAGGAAGGTGGCAAATCTGGGAGAATCCACAAAAACACAGGGAAAATATGCAAACTCAACAGGAAGGCTTCAAGGCCAGGGGTGGATTTGGACCCGAAACCTTCTTGCTGTGAGAGAACTGTGCTACCCACTGCGTCTTTAATTTGCCTGGATACAGAAACAGTAAACATATACATCAAAACATTATCAGTAATTTCTCCAAAATATCTGAAATGGTTATTGGCTACATCAAAGTAAATATTAGAAATATTTTGCAGGCTATATAAGTAATTTAATCAAACGTCAATTAGCCTTCTGGTCATCAGAATCAACCACTGTTGACATTTGTACTTTTCATATTTTCTGACTGGCTCTCCCTGAGTAGACCCAAATAGTTATCTTGTGAGCACTATTAATGGCAGTCATGTAGTCATGTTCATATGACCGCTGTTGTTTTGTCTTCTTTTCATATCTGTGCCACAAAAACTGAGTTTGGTTCAGATTGACCTAATTTAGATGCTGACAGTAACTCTTAAATTCTAATCTTATTATATCACCGAAAAGGAGGGAATATTTATTTTGCCAAAAAGTTGGGGATATTTTGGAATCGCTATCACCGTCGCAGAGTAGGACGCAGATCCTTCGTGTTAACGCGGTAACTTAGAAACCGTTTCATTGATCATTTTCTAATTTTATACCCACATAGACTTTAGTGCAAGGAACAACTGAATTGATTTTGGGAAAGATCGGTTGTATATCCTATACTAGGGGACCGTCATCTTTAAAAGTGTTAGGTCAATAATTTCTCATTTTGTCCAGCGTGCATATGAAACGACTAAAGGAGCTTTATCTTGTACACATCATATTTTTCTTTAATGCTTCACATATTAATAAATAAGGGGAGCTCTTGTATGAAAAACTGTTTATTTTGCAAATTTGGTTTATATGTATCGACTGAAGTATATCTATCTGGAATTTCTTAGTCTAATAGTTCACATTTAACTCACAATGGGGAACTTTTCTCCAAAGGTTTTCGGGCCATAATTTCTCAACTTTTGGTCTGATTTAGTCCAAATATAATGCATATGAATCCACTTGAGGAGATATATCTTGAGTATATGATATTTCAGTCTAAAAGATCAGATTTTTACTCACTAGGGGAGCTTTTTCTTTATATTCAATTTGAGGAATTCAATCAAGGGGACTACTTTTACAACGCAAGGGATCTGGAGCTTTTGGTGACATACCATTGCTGTTGGGGACAAAAGCGTAGGCCCACTTGATTATAGCTGTCATTGTTCAATTTATTTATTAAATAAAAAATATGTTTTTGTTGTTTTTTAAAGTTGTTTTTAGAGTTATTATTTAGTTACTTGCTGTCATTGATTAACATTATTTGAGCTTTCTTTAATATCTAAGTGATTAGCCATGTTTTTTGCTGTCTGCCTTTGACATGGTCGCAATTATTTGGCACTATTGACAATAACGGTATACCTCTATGTTTTTTAAAGGATTTTTAATATATGAAGCTGTTTTAATTTTTTTCTAATGTTTCTTTATTTTCTTTGTCTTGACTGGCACCTTCATGTTGGTGACCATACAGAAGTTCTCACACTGGGATTGAAGATCCTATCCTGTATGTCTAATTTTATTCAGATATATTAGTTGGTGTGCCACACAACATCTAAAGCACTGGCAATGGCTGCAGGCTTCATTGCCCCTCTCCCCTCTTTCTCCCCTGACTCACAAAATGGATCCTTCACTAAGATGGAAAACACCCCAGCTTCTCTTTGCCACTTACACACACTCTCTCCACAAACTGGGTCAGTTCTGTCTTTCCTTGGTACCCGTTAGGGTATTCCTTTACGTCTTCATTGTCGCACACTTTTCTTCAAAGGGGAATCCCCCCGCTTTTACTGTGCTGCTGACACTGGTGTGTTTGATAGAGGGAGAATAGGTGTGGTTGCATGTGTGTGAGGAGCAATATTAGATTATCAGTGGCTGAATGAGTATGTGTATGTGTATGTTGAAATCATCAAGGATAAGAACTCTAACATATTTGGAAAAAATAAATAACAGAAGCTCGGAAAAAAATTATATCAGTATTAGCCTTAGGTTGCCTTTATATAAAAATACACAGAAATGGATATTATCTGTTTAAAAACCCAAAGACTCAATGGAAGAAATAACAAGAAACAGGGGAGCATTTCTAGCTGTTAAAAAAGATGGCGACACGGCCCCCGAGGATCACAGCCTAAGTTGATTGCGATATGAATAGTTAGGGGGGCAGGCTTCAATTAGAGGGGCAGAATAACCAGGATGTGTTTAATGGAGATTTGAGTGGGATCTGCAGCAACCTGATCATGCTTGACAGGTTTTTGTGGTCTATTATTGACTATGACAGAATCTTATTGGGAGGGGTTGGTAAGGAGGTGACGAGCCTCAGACAGAGGTGCATAGGGCTGAAAACAGCTAGAGTGATAGTTGGAGAGACACATATTGTGTAAATTGCATAAAACCTGCACTTCTCAGTGCATCCAGCTGAATATCAGCCTGAGGAGGTCCCTCCAAGATAAATGTAGTTGTCCTGTAGGAACTTTGTCAAGGAGACATACAGCTTACAGCTCTGCTATACATATATATACTTTTTACACACAAAGTAACAACAGAAACACATTGTACATCGCCCATTGTACAATAGATATTAAGTGTAAGTCTGCAAACGCGCAGGACTCCCAGCGCTTACGACAAAGTATTCAGACCCTTTACTCTAGTAAAGTGCCAATACTATGAGCAAGTCATGCATTTAAAGACCTTCCTTAAATTAAAGTTTGAAAGTATTTTCTGCAAATACATACTCATTGTGCAGTTAAATGGTTGACCTATATTTTACTATCATTCATTCATTCATTCAATTCATTATCTACCGCTTATCCTGTTTGGGGGGGCTTGAGCCTGTGGGGGGGGGCCTTGAGCCTAGCCCAGCTTACACCGGAATGTGACTGATGGAAGTTGTCAAATCGATACATCTCACAGAAAAGATCACAGGGGATCATCATAGCTACAAACCGATATATCTGATAATCGGTAGAAGGGAACTAGAATGCAGTAAGTGCAAGACCATTATGAAGCTGCTGGGCATTGTCAGAAATGTATAAGTCATTTATCAGTGTTTTTCAAGTGGAACAATGACCACGAAGGAAGGATTATTCCAAGAACCTCTAATGGATAGGATGTGTCTGATAAGCCTGTCAGCAGGAAGTCCTTGAGGATGCAGCATTCCGTCATATTGTTGTTTTAATGCCAAACTGTATTCTATCGTGTCTCTCAGTTTGTTTTTTTGATGAATGTCACAATATATTATTATTAATTATTAAAATATTTTCATTTGCTCCTTATTTCATTTATTGTCCTTGTTTCCATGTGTAGAACCACAGCTGAAGGGCATAGTGACCAGGTTGTTCTGCAGACAGGGCTTCTATCTCCAGATGGGCCAGGATGGATGTCTGGATGGGACCAAAGACGACAGCACCAACTCCTGTAGGTAGAAACATCCACACATTTACAGAAATTCAGTTTATATTTCAGACCTAACTAATAGAGATTATTACAAAATTTCCGGTGATGAGATGAGGATTGTGTTCAATGTCATGATTACATGTTGAAAAGAGTTATGAATTGATGGGATATGAACGGTGGTGATGTTGTGGAGCATTTAGGATCCCATGTCCTACTATATCCCCCTGTACCTTATGAAAGACAAGACTAATTACTTAGACAGCAGTGTTGACCAAAGCATACGTGTATTTGATGTATGGTAGGGAGCAGCTGGGGCATCAGCGTGAACCCACAGCATGGGAGAATGTGCGTTCTCTTTGCTAGAGGACATGTGGGATTCAGATCCATGATCCTCATGATTTGAAGTAGTGGGGAAAACCACTGAACTACTCGCACTAGCACTGTTGAACAGCCTGTTAGTGAGACCACCGTTGGAAAGCTTTTTGAAAACAAGACTTTTGCCGTTGATGAAAGGACTGTTGCACTGCCCGTTGATGACAGAACTGTTGCACAGCCTATTGATGAAAGGACTGTTGCACTGCCTGTTGATGACAATGGTGGTCATCATAAGGATTGGAGCATCTTTTTAGAATGACTAGATTATGATGGCTGGAGCCAAAAACTGAAGCTCCTGTTCCTGGTCTGCAGTTGAATGCATCCACCAAAAGTGTTATAAAGAAGGAACGACTGGTCAACTGACAATGGGGGTCATGGATGCCCAAGGCTAGCCTTTACTTAGGGAGTGAAGGTTTGCCTATATTGTTCAATCCCACAGAAGAGCTGCTGTAAGACAAATTGCTCAAAGACTTAATCCTGATTCAAATAATAGTGTGTCAGAAAAAACATCTAATAGTTCATATTTTACTCGCTAGGGGGGAGCCTTTTTAGATTTCGGACTTAACTTCCTTAATGTTTGTTCGATTTAGTCCAATTTTGGTGTGTATGAATCAACACAAGGAGATCGTTCTCGCATATGTCATATTTTACTCTAGTAGTTCTTACTTTATTCACTAGAGGGAGCTTTTTTTAATGAAAAATGCTGGTTTTCAGCCATAACTTCCTAATTGTTGGTCCGATTTAGTCCAACATTGGTTAATATAAATCGACTCATGGAGATCTGTATTATAAATATCATATTTTATATGATATATATACCCCCATATACCCCCTTACCATTCCATTGTTGTTTGTCAGATCGTAGTTTGTGCCCATTCCTCCTTCATATCCCCCTTTTTTGTACAGAAGAAAATTCCAATTATCCCCCAAAAAACAAGTTCAAATCGAGATAAAGGAAGGGTTATACAACAGGTTGACACATTTCTTGCTGTAGGTACATATAATACTTGACTTTGGTTGATATATAAATATATACTTAAAACTTTTCCACCTAAACATGCACCTTATGATTGTCATATTACACCAACATTAGGTGGGTTTACATGGGACACTTTTCTCCTATCTGAATTAAACCTTTACGAATTGCAATCTTTTCCGTGTGATCTTTTCCGACCCAGTGTTTACAAGCATCGACTCATCTAATCGGAAACACTTTCAGACATGCGCAGACGATCCACACTCCAGTTCATAGGGTGGCGATAATGCTATGATGAGCCGGCTGCCAACCGCCAATAAGCGACCAGAAGAAGAATACGACAAAGAGGGAATGTGCGGAAGTGACATTTCGCCCATCTAACCGTCCAACTATGTTAATCTCTTTCAAATTTGCAATGAATAAATCCCTCTCCGATGCAGACCCGTACTTTGAAGTCGCCATATTTAAAATGCGTCGCAGAGCTGAAAAATCTCAGGCTGAGCATTCATCACGACGCTGTGCATGCGCAGATACAACTCAAACATAAAGCTTTCCGAAACAGTGTTTATATGCAGCGACTGGTTATTGGAAAGGCTTTCCGGAAGGACTTAAACTTCCTCCTTGCAAAGGAATGACATCTCAATCGGAAAGTTTTTTTCCATTTGGAAAGGGGTGTTTACATTCAGCATTTTCTTTCCAATTAGGTGCCTTTCCCTAATCTAATCGGAATTAGGCTGGCCATGTTAACCCAACTATAGTGATATTAAAGAGAGAACAATTGTTTCTGTCAGAGGGCTGGTGCAGAACCCTCCAAAACATCACAGGGGTTAAAGAGTTATGGTTTCAGTCCGCATGAAAAGAAGAATTTGCTCAATTGTTATGTAAATTAACTGCTAATTTTGACTTTTTCGAGAAGCACTTCTGCCAGACCTCCAATGGTCTGTTGAGACACCTTGAAGTCAAATGTCAGGCAAAAAGACTTTTAAACTCGCTAAAATGAATCCAATCCCTCCATTGAAAGTCTGATAGCTTCTGAGCTGATAGAAATCAGCTCAGCAAAATGCTGAGCTGATTTCTGATTTTAAACATCAATTCTACATTATAATCAATCAAAACACTTTTAAATAGATAGAAACATCATTAATGAACATCTCGTGAACAACTAGGGTGGTTACTAATACTAATATAGTTTTATACATTCTAAATTGAAATGAGAATGAATGAAATAAGAAAAGTTGTACTTCCTTAGGTTTTCCTGTCCTCATTTTCTTCTTCTGGGTTTGTTGATGGTTCATTTGGACCCTGAGTGTTGAGCTTTCTAACCCACTGCTTGGTGACCCTCTGCCCTCTTATCCACTTCTCTGTCACCCAGTGTCCAGTCTCTGAGATTGCCTCTTTCCCTATGGAGTTATGTCTCCAACTCCTTGGTGTCAAGCTGTTCACCTTGTCCACTCTGTTCATACTTGCCATTGACCTTTGGTTTATTCCTCTTTCTTCTGCTGCTGCTTCCTCCACCATCTGTCCTCATTTTTGTTCCTCGCCCGCCATCTGCCTTGGGTTGTTACTCTTCCATGGATTGTTCCCACAGTTTCTTGATGTGTCATCTCATTTTCAGAGACCCCCTTCGTCATCATTCCAGGTGTTGGTGCAGATATGACATCCTCCTCTATTCACCTTATACTTGGGTTTTTCCCATCATCACTTTTCCTGCACGTTTTATAACCTAGGCAGGATGTCTCTCTTGCCCACCCCTTTGTTTGCTGACATTCCTTTTCCTTTCTTCTTAGCAGCTTTTCTGACAGCTGCTTCTGCTGAGAGGTGGTTTGCTTGCTCTCCTGCTGTTTGACGTATTTCATCATATAATATCTTCCTGACTTGCCTTTCTCTCTTTTTTTTCTCTCATATTTATCTTGCATATCCTTCTTCATTCACCCTTTAATCCCTCTGTTTTACTGCCTCTATATGCGCTCTCATAGTCGCTCACGTCCTCTTCAAGGTCTGCTCTTGATGCTTTCTTCTTTTTGTTCTCGTTATCGTTATCTTCGGTTAATCCGGGTCCGGGTCGCTTTCTTCTTGTTGTCTCCTTTGTATCTAATGCTAATCTGTCACCTTCTCTTCTCTCTTCTCTGTTTATGTTCTTCCTCAACTTTTTTTTGCTGGGAACCCTCCTGTAATTTGCCCTCTTATTTATGTCAGCTTTATTTCCTTCACTTACTTCATGAATCGGTGAGATGTGCCCCATACTAAATTAATTTCTTTCACAAGGATATGGAGGAGGTTCATTCGACCAATTAGGAGCAGTCGGTCGGGTGGTCTTCGTTTTATGTCACCATTCGTTTCTTCATTCTTTAATTCGGTCCTCTTTTTTTTCATTATTCCTTCTTATGGTTCTGATTGCTAGCTGGTGTCGTTGCATCTGAACCATCCCAGCACTTCTTTCTCTTATTGGCTCTCTTACCTTCCCTATTATCACTCTTGTCTAGTGGTTTACAGTGTTTGATGTTAGCATCCACTTTATTGTAGCAGGCCACATCGAAGGTTCCATCTATCCGTCCCTGTTCGCCTCCTATTTTTCTCTCCTGCCACCTATTCATGCATAATTGAATTACTTTTTCGTGATCTGGGTGGCGTTTTATTATTTACTCCACTGGAACTACCAAGCTATAGTCCGTCGCTCCTTTCTTGTTTATTCCCAAAAGACCATGTATCCTGGTCTTCTGCTTTTAGCATGTAAGGTTCTTTGTCTGATCCATTTTCTCTGATTCATTGTTGTCCACTCATATTGGAAGTTACTCTCAAACAGTGACTTCCAATTTGAATTTCTTCTTTCACAACTGCCTTCTTCTAGTCGTCGGTTCCCACAGCACTACTTTCCCACTTGACTCTCCTGGGGCTGATTGTGAAACAAAACCATAGATTTCACATCTCTCTGTTTCATCCCTTTCATCCCAGTATATAAAATTCCTTTGGTAGTCATAGGAATAGGCTTCATGGGGTAGTTGCTACACACATATCCTCAAGGACAGTGGAACAAACGTCCAGCCTGACACCTGCAGACTCTCACGTGATCATGTGAGGTTGTAGCCTTCATTATTTGGACTTTGTTTTTTCTAAGGCTGGGTGGGCACACAAGGATGGAGTGGATAATAATGTATGTGTTGCTTCCAAGTAGTTTCACATTTACGATGTTCAAAAGAAAGTAGAGCCTGGGCCCTACTTATTCTGCGGTGGTCAGCGTTACGGTTGTCGCACAGACGTTCCAACAAATGTGCTAGTATTCTACGAACCCACAAAGTCCACAACTCTTGTTCCACAGTTCTTGTGGGAACTCAGGTGGTACTAGGTTTGCAACTTTTCAATTTGCCGAAGATTCAGGCGGATCAAATGCTTCCTGCCAATGTTCCACACCTTCCTCGTCTTTATAGATTTGCTCTAACCGAAAATGTAGAAACAAGAAAATACATTAACCAATACAATGTAAAGACAGGTTCAAGTATAATACACAGACCCTGATCAGGCTCTTCTCTGGAATGCTGGAGATGGCGCTTTTACTGATAAGCAGCATAGTTTTTGTTTTTTTTCTGATTTCAAATGTCTTTGTTGAAGATTTAATAATAATAATAATAATACATTTAATTTATAATGCACTTTACATTTGGATAAAATGTCAAAGTGCTTAACAAATTCTCAATCTGCCTGTTTCTAATGGAGTCAGAGCGTTTGGACTATATTCAATAAACGCAACGAGAACGTGTTTGATAATCAAACTAGAATTATGTCAGGCCGGCTTTCATTCTAAAAGCGGACCAAGCAGCTCAGGTGTGAACGCGCCCTACAATAACAACAGGTAACGCTCTCTTTTTGGTTTTGATCTGGACTATAGTACCAGCTGAAGTCAGTTGCTTTTTTTTTTTACTAGTTCTTGTTGTTACATATGTTGTTCAAATTTCGTTTACTTTTAACTATTAAAATGTGGGCGTCTGTATAACTTCTTCACAACACTGATTGTCCTCCCTTTCCACTGGAAGCACCTTATATTGACTTCTTTAAATTGTCAAGGTTTCTTGATCACCGCATTTTAATCTCCATACATTTTCTTGCATCCAGTCTATTGTCTCAGTCTTTCTAGACTTAGAGAATATATTTGTTGTTATATTTTCCACCGGGGGACACCGGGAATAACACTTCCATGGACCGTCTGTAATAAGAATGTATGACAAAGGTGGGCAGAGCCCAGAGATGAAGGTGATTTTGGGAACATTGTGGTCGCTTTTGTTCTGTTATTTGGACTAATACCGACTCTAACCTATACTTGCCAGTCTGCATTGACAGAGGTTGTTGTCAAAACAATCAATTTTAAAGACCAAGCTTCTGGAGTGACCAAAGTTTGTTTTATTCATCTATATCTCCGCAATGCAGATCCTTTTACATTTGAGATAAAATGTTTTTTAAATAAAGACTATTTCCACGTGTCTGCTGGGTGGACTGTGGCTGAGATTATTGTCTCGTAGTTGCTATAGTCAATAGTCTTTGTTTCTGAAAGCACGCGCAGACCAATTGTTAGTACACGGACAATTGCGTCTGGACAAGTAGTACACATAATTGTTTAAAAGTGTACCCCCCACAAAATCATTCCACACATCAGCTGCACTGCATATCGGGGAAGTTGACGTATTTCTTTGTTCTTTCAATGCCTTAATTTTTCTGTCAGTCAACAATCTCTATTGACAGAGCTGCATAGAGGCAACCAGTCCTGCTGAGAGGATAGATTTGAGGAAAATAAGATTATAATTGGTTGTTTATCTCACTGCGGCATTAAAGAGGTGTTGTTTGATCAATACTAAAGCTCAGCCACAAACAGTTCCTGTCTATACCTTGGCATCATACTCTTAACAGAGAATCTTGCCTTTCCCATCCAACTAAGTACTAAGACTACTAACTACTAAATTTGTCATCAGGGCTGGTAAGTGTTTCACATTGTATAAATCCGTTTTTAATCTTGGTTAGAATTTGAATAGTTTTGTTTTGGTGCGTTTTCAAGTTACAGCCAAAATACATATACAGTGGTACCGCCGTTTACGAGTGAATTGCTTAAGAATATTTTGATTTGCGAGCAAAGCTTTTTTTTTGCTTGTATCACAGATTTTTCACAATACGAGCGAATACCTGTATCTCGTAAGAAACTTGCTTGGTATACGAGCGCTCTGCTTTGATTGACCAGCAAAATAAAAAAAATTCTTTGAAAGGGCTTTCACATTTAAAAAAAAAAAGCTGCAGTCTAATCCTTCTCCTTGGGGCTTTTGGTTCTGTCTACAGGCAGGCTGTGAGTGGAATGATTTTAAATCTACTATATGCACTGAAAAAAACTGTTAAATAAAAATGTGTAAAATGTTTTGTGTGTTGTCCTTCTTTTATTGTTGACCTTTGCTAATTTGATTGAATTAAATGCTCACCAACTCTATGACAGCACTAATTAAAACAATTAGATTAATATTAATGATACTATTAAAAACCAGTTGGTTCATTCAAGAACGTCCCTAATAGTACAATAGACAAAACGGATATTATTTTATTCAACAAGGCTGAATTTAATGGAATCATATTGCATTTACCTGAAAACAAGCCGTAGTAGTATAGATGGTATTTTTTTTAGTTGGAACACTTTGTGCAGGCCCCTCAGGACTTTGCTGCTGTTCCGAAAGGAAGCCCTTTTGGATCTGCTGGACATTGCAGTATTCGGCAGGCTTCACGGATATAAGATGACGCATCTGAAATGCATTCAGGCTCATTGTGTGGCGACTCAAGAGACAGTCAGATAAATGCTGAAAATACTGGATCCCCATGACATGCAACCGAGGCAGTCTGTATCAAAACCCAAACTTTCATCAAACTTTTACTTTTATGGCATGTAGATCCATATGATTAACTCAACCCATCTAAATCAATGTTGCATGAGACATTTTTTTCACCAACTGTGATATGGCCTCATGCATAGTCAATAGTGATATTTGGTAGAGATCCCGAGGTGATAGCTGGAAGCTTTGTTGATGAAGTGTTACCAAGGAACTGTATTCTACATAACTTGGATCAGACCAAGGGACAGAGAACTGTTACTTGGAGTTAATAAACTGGAGAACATGACTGTTTGTTGTTTCTTTTTCAGCAGAAGATGAACTGATCTATTTTGCTCATTTTAGTACCTCACCTTGTTATAAAACTCTTTGTTGATCCTTTCAATGTCAGGCATCTTGAATGGGTTAGACTTTGATCTGCACAAACGGTTGATGTTCACCAATGCAGATACAATAGACCTTTTTCCTCCCTTAGCAGTCACTTTGCGGCCACTTTTTTACAGACTGAACATCCATCTTCAAAAACAGATCAATGTTAGTTTCTCAGATAGCCAGAATACTCCCGCCTGACTGCTTTTTATTGTTTTTTGATTGGATTGTGATCAGTGATATTTGTTTCACTTCTCTCTGATATTTCCTCTGCTACATGTGTGTGGAAACTGTTGATGATTAGCAGAGATGCAGACGTTTGCCTTTGTTTCAGTCACACAATATTAGGTTAATGAACAAGGTATTTATAACCATACAATTTTATTCCGTGGAATGGAACTCTAGTGTGAACGTATTACTGCGGGAGTCTGCTGTATCATTCATTACATGGACGTTAGGTCAATTGATAATTTTCTCTGGAAACTTGACTACTACAACAACTATGGCTTCAAAATTAAGTGAATAAAAGGTTAGTGTCTTATACCTGGAACAAAGCTTAACAAAGCGGTAAAGGACTGAGAGAACCAAACCTACAAACCAGTGAGTGTTGTCTCTCCTAACGAAGCTATCTGGCTGTGATAAAGTGTTACATCTTGTTTCAAGATCCAAAACGGATTATACAGTCATGGTCTGTATAACATGGCAGTCTATAGTTCAAAGATTTTTACGACTCTTATTTTCTGCTGGAAATTATTAATCCAAGAAACCTCTACTCAAGGTCAATTCATTTCCATGATTTTGAGTGTCCATGAAATGAGTGACGAGAATAGTCATATATTCCTTAATAGTGTAAATATAGATAAAATTATAGTTAAACAAAATGATCACCCCCTTCTAGTTCCTTCGGGGATTCGCGGAACAACAGCATGATCTGTTGCCTTAGAGGACATTTCATTAATGTGGATCGCATTTTGTCATGTTGTCGTGCATACTGAGCCATCCTAAAGGTCACTTTGTGATTGAAATTAGTCAATCAATGGTGAGAGTTTCCACAGTTATGTGTGTAGCAAAAGGACTTTGATGTAACAGAACCTCTGGTGAATAAATAAGAGGGCGTTATTACACAGCACATCTTCATTTTATGTAGACATAGTGGAAAATCATCCTAAGTGCATGATGAGAATTATATGTTCAGCAATGGCGTGAATTCGTCTGCCCCCTGAGGTGGAGCTAAACTTTATCTTTCCAATGAACCAGACCAACTGAACTCTAGTTTGAGAGAGCAGTACGGTGCGGTGGCCCTAGTGGTTCACATTCTGGAGAACTTTGGTCTATGGGGAGTTTTTTATGTTGTTCCTGTGTTTGATTGGGTTCCCTCCAGCTTCCTCCCCCTACCCATTGGTGTATGTACTGTATACACACACACACACGCACATACACACAATCACACACAATCACACACACACACACACACACACACACATTAAGTTTGTCTCTTTCTGTCCACAGCTCTGTTTAACTTAATTCCTGTGGGTCTGAGAGTCGTGGCCATCCAATCAGTCAAGACTAGCCTCTACATCGCCATGAACGGAGAGGGTCACCTCTATTCATCGGTGAGAACATACGCAAAAATCACACAAAAATATACACTGTATCCAAGCATGGACCGACGACAAGTTAGGTGATGTTTAAGTTTTTTCTTATTGCCCTTGCGTTAGTGAAGTGGGGAGGTGGGCTATAAGAATTGGTCCTGTCCATTTTTCACATAGTTGATATTAGAGAGAAATTAAGGATTTTATCCATTTATTTTTATTTCTGTGCCTACTTAAAAAACACAGAATAGTCTATTCACATAACCTCAAAACCGTGTGGACATGATTCAGTAACCTTATATACATGTTTTATTGAATGGCCTATACTTTACATCATTAATATGTTTTAGGTGCTTGTTTCCACATTTTTATGAACATTTTACTTTGGACAGTTGTCATACCATTTGCTCACTTTCCAAGTGTCATACCAATCCAGATTCCTACAAAATTACCAGACAGAATTGAAACAAATTTCAAAAATGCTTTGTAACCCCCAAAAGGGATTCAAGTCATAGTCGGTCTCTTCAAATAGATTTAAAACAAATTTAACCGAGCTGATTTTTATGTCAAGATTTGTTTGCTCAAATTCACCTCACATTCATGAGTCCGCTTCAGTAAAAATGTAGTTTTTCAAAAGAGCAGGGGCACATTTGTCTTTAAAGACACTTTTTCCAGCACAATTTTCTTAGATATGAATTGCAATTAACAAGGACATTTTAAATAATTATTTTCTGTCTTTATTCAGTGAAATGCCACCCGGGTGGGGGATCCTGAGTATACCATGCTGGCGTTTTTCAGAGAGCACAGACTTGTTAAATGCCACTAAGTTAATTAAGGAAAATGCAAACCAACAGAACAATAGATAAGACATGATATGATATAGGCCCTGTGATGATGAACCTGCTTCTCGTAATTTGTGAGGGGAATGGCCCCCCCCCCCCCCCCCCCACACACACACACACACAACACACACACACACACACACACACACACACACACAAACACACACACACACACACACACACACACACACACACACACACACACACACACACACACACACAACCCTGAACAGGATAAACAGTTACAGAGAATTAGAGGATGTGTGTTTTGAGAGAAGAGAGAAAGAGGTTTTGAAGAGTGTCTGGAGG
Source organism: Lophius piscatorius (assembly GCA_009660295.1). Classification (NCBI taxonomy): domain Eukaryota; kingdom Metazoa; phylum Chordata; class Actinopteri; order Lophiiformes; family Lophiidae; genus Lophius; species Lophius piscatorius. The sequence goes on from VRLP01000299.1 coordinate 80,265, forward strand.
GGATGTGAGAATGAGGAGGAGCAGTATGCTGCTCAGAGATCTGCTTGAGTGGAGTATGCATTATTACCATGCTCAGAGTTCACAGGCTCCCACTAACATCTCTTCTTTCGTTCTTCTGTTTGTCAACTTCTTTATTTTTGGGTGGAGATGACAGGAGTTGTAGACGAGGGAGAATAAGGTGATATGAGGAGAAAAGGAGGGAAGAGGGAAATCAGATGTTGAGTTGGGAGAAATAACGGTGAGGCACGGACAAAATCATATACAAAAAAAGATGGAGATAGAAGAAGAAAAGACATGAGTCAGAGGCAAAAGAAAGGAGGCGAATCAGAAAAACGACTTGAAAAAACATGGACAAGAAAGCAAAAAGGTTGCAAACAGTACAAGAGGATGGGAAAGAATATTTTGAGATAATATATAAAGAAAGCCAGAGCGGATGGAGGACAAACATTAAAGGAGGAAATGGATAAAGACAGAGGACAAAAAGTTGGAGAGAAAGGAAAATCAAGAATGTAGTTGGAAACAAAAAAATGTGAGGAAGAAAAGATGATAAATGTTGTGGACAAAAGAGAAAAAAGGAATAAGGAACGGGGAGGGATGTAGATGTTGAACAGAAAGAGATATGGCGGCTCTGTTTTCACAGCCTGTCGCCAAAAGTCAGAGATGCACCAGGGCCTCTCGTAAATAATTTAAGAGGGGAGTCCTTCACTACACACACAAACGAATGAAAAGAAATCCCCTCTAAAGTTGCACAAAGGGGGCATGAGGATGTTTTCTCATGCTCCAGACCTGCAGGCAGACACATGGTAAAAAACACACAGTGTGAACTACATACAGCAGCTCAGATTCATAATGATGTCAGCCCTGCTTGATGTTAGTGCTGGTATATTAGTGGGTTGTAGCGTGTAAGGATGTAAGGATGGAGGAAGAATTAAACACATAAATAAATAAATTATCAATATGACAACTCCTTCCAAAAATATGGCTTTATGGTGACTGATGCTCCGCCCCCCGTGTTGATGTGTGGAAACAAGCTATGAAATGAGGCAATGAAGACATGAAAAATGCATTGACACCTTGAGCCCAAACACACTGCACCGGTGCATTTCTGAGAACATCCCCGGCAAATCGTCCATGTCTGTGCAGGAAGAGCAGGGAGAAGAGCAACTCCTCAAATTTGAAAATGACGGTAGACTGAAAATTCCAGTATGTTTGACGCAATACAGTATCTCTAAAAGGAATGTGAATTAAAGTCCTGGCTGAATATCCTTAAATAAACAGAGGGTCCAGGTTAGGGTCTACTGGTCAAAATTACCTAAACAAGAGCAAGAGTAAGAACCTCAAATAACAGATATCTAGACATCTAAGCAAACCCTAACTATGTAATGCACTCAACTAAAATGGTTACATTACGCCGACAATTATGGTGAACGCAGCTGTATGGAAATGTGTGTATGAGAATAGGAGTGACGAGGGTGTGTTGTTCTTTGGTATCTTGTGTGCATCATTTATGTATGTATCTCAAAGGTAAAATTAGACTTCATTAAAATCATCTCTTGCTTCTACTAATTACTTTTCAGGGGTGAATAGTAACTCAGTACTTTTACTCAAGTACTGCACTTGAGTAAAAACTTCTAGTGAAAACTAAATATAATCCAATGTGTTGAATTTGAATGTTTTTGTCTGTATGGCTGACAAAATTGTGCTACTACTTAAGAAAACTAGATAACTAAAAGTAGTAATTCAATTTATTAATTATATATATAAATTCTTTTTTTTTCTTTTAATCTTAGATTACGTGGAAAATTAGCTGAAAACAGGCTGATTTTATGAAAAGTGGACTTTTTAGAGCTACGTTTTCTCACAGGACAGCCATGATATGAGCTGGATGGGATAATCTTCTAGAATCAGCTTCTTAACAGCAGATATAATAATTGGGTTACCTCATTATATTACATCTACAGCAGTAACTTAGACCTACACAACATTGCATAAGGTATAGACGTTGAGAGGAACTATTCCACTCCACACTGAGTACTTTTACTTTGATACATTAAGTACATTTTGCCGGCAATACTTAAAAACTTTTACCATTATAAAGTTTTGTATGCAGGTCTTTTACTTGTAGTGGACTATTTTCACAGTGTAATATCAGTTTGTCTACTCAAGAATGTGAGACATCCCTCCATCTCTGCTACTAATGCTACTATGATCTTATATGGCTATGAGTGTTTGAAAGAATGATATGTAGTGAGAGAATGAAGACATTATTTGATGTTAGGGATAATTTACATTATTCTGAGAAGGTGATTCTGTTAAGAACTAGTTTAAAGGTAATGCATTCTAGCTTTTGAAACCAGTTGTCCTGCAGGATACAATGAATGAAACTGTTAGTGTTACAGCATGTTCAGAAGATTTCTTCTGTCTAGATTTTAACTGACGCATGTCTTCATGCGTCAGTCTATCTTGAAAACTTGTTTGCCCTTGAGATCTGAATTTTCTAAATGACCTCCCACCAGCTGCCAGAGGTCTCATCAGATTAAATCTCTATGTGGTGCTCATTAACTGCTCCTTTCTCCAAAATCAGGCTCCATTACACAATTCCTGATCCAGGTTGTTTGTTTAAGATTAAAAATAGAAACGTACCTTTGCACGCCAGCTCCTGTGAGTCAGTCAGCATGTATTCTGAAGGTCTACCAAAATTCCAAAGACCATCAAATCCATCCTCTCGCTTTCCCCTTCTCTGTAAGTCCATGTCTCCTCAGGTCATACAAATATATTAAAGTGAGGTACAACAAGTAACATGTGGTCAAAGCTTGGGCTGTGACTGTTCAGCCAAAGGAAATTAACAAAGTAATTTGAATATATTCTCTAAATTAGGTTAGAAAATATTATTATTATTATTATTATTATTATTATTATTATTATTATTATTAAAGTAAAAAGTACTTTGTCTTGGTCGGAGTTAAGTGAAAAGCAAAAGGTCTAGAAACCTTTCCAGAGGCTGAATGTCTCACACATGCATTTGACAACACACAAGGCAAGAGCAAGAGCAAAGAGCAGGTGGAGGAAAACTTGGAGTGATTGAGGTATGCGCTGGAGAGAAGAGGAATAAAAGTCAGTTGCAGCAAGACAGAATACCTGTGTGTGAATTAAAGGAAGGCAGGTGGAACGGTGATGATATAAGGGTTAGAGGTGAAGAAGGTGCAAGAGTTTAAGTACTTCTTTTCACAGCAATAGGGAGTTTGGAAATGAAGTGGAGAAGTGAGTGCAGACAGGTTGGAGCAGAGTTTCAGGAGTTATCTGTGATTGAAGAGTAGAAGCAAGAGTGAAGGGAAAGGTTTACAAGATGGTAGTGAGAACAGCCCTTCTGTATGGTTTGGAGATGGCGGCTCTGACCAGAAGACAGGAAGCAGAACTGAAGATGTTCAGATGTTCTTTGGATGTGACGAGGATGGACATTAGAAACGAGCACATCAGAGGGACAGCCTAGGTTAGACGTCTTTGAGACAAAGTAAGAGAAGCCAGATTGAGATGGTGTGGACACGTGAAAAGGATGGATAGTGGTTATATTGGTAGAGGGACGCTTCTGGAGATGGAGCTGGCAGGCATGTCAAAAAGGGGAATACCAAAAGAGAAGGTCTCTGGATGTGTTAGAGGACATGCTGTTGGTTGTTTTAACAGAGGAGGATGCAGAGGAAAGGAGAACATGGACTCTATCTATCCATCTATTTATTGTATCCGCCGATAACCACTAGGACCTTTTGATTAAGAGTCAGCTATTAAAAGGTGATACTGTGCATACTTTAATGTAATAAATTTTACATGTCATTGTAGAAATGTAATTTAATCAGATGAGCTATCCATCTTCTGTGGACTACAAGCAATATAGCCCTATCAAAACCGGCTCACAGACACTTGGGCAGTTAAGCCATAAGTAAAGCCACCGAGCCACCAAAGGATTCTGCATTACTCTCCTGAGGAAGGTATTTCTTGGTGGACAGCAAAGTAGCCACTGAAATTTATTATTTATTTATGGCCATCAATCCAGTCCCTGATTACACTCTTAAGTTGAGGAGGTGGTTGTGGATGCACATTCAGCTGCAAGAGGAAGACAGAAGTGGAGAAGTGGCTCCAGGTGAGTGGATAGGCACAGATGGTTGGTGGGGTGTAATCTCTCTCTCCTCTCTTTTAATCCAGTGACTGGAACGGAGGAGGCTACTGCACGCAGAGAAACACACCTCCCCAGCGTTAGTGCTTAAGTAGAACATATTTGAAAGATTGATTTTTTTGCTTAACAGTCTTGCCGCAGCAAGACTTCCTGAGAGAACTCATGGTTTCAAAAAGCCATGCTACAATAGCTTCCCTCATTAAAACTCCTTGATTCCTTTTGTGTGTCTGCTTGATAGTCGAGTCTTGGGCCTGCCATCACACTTCATTTAACATTTATTTCTGCTTCGTCTTAGAGACAGCTTTTTACTAAAACTCCAAAATCTCCACCCTCCTTATCTGCATATGATAATGTGTGTCCTTATAAAACAGCTGATTATCACAAACATGCAGTTTTCTTAAAGGAAAAGATGAACTGGGTCTTCCTGACATACTCTTTACAAACCACATGACACTGACTCTGTACCCTCATCTAATTGTCTGATCATTTCATTTCAGACAATTAGAAACCATATACCATAAAAAGCAAAATATGATAGGATATAGTGAAATAATAATACAAGATACATCTCTTTGTCCATACGAGCCAATTTTGAAATAATAAGACATCAGACAAATATGGTTTGAACGTAAACATCAAAAAACGTTTTTTCTGTGACAAAGCCCCCCCCCTTGAAATTTGAACATTTATATTAAAATATCAAATATACAAGTTTAGATCTCCTTGTGGTCACTGACTTTTCAGGTATATAATTAGCACTTCATGAATTAAAAATCAAGGAAAAAAATGTTAAAGGAACATTTCAGTGCATTTTAATAATTTTGAAACGTATCACCATTATTTTTTACCATGCATAAAAAAAAGATTAAAAAAAAAAAGTAATAAATAATAACAGAAGGGACTTATTATTTTCTATGATATTAATAAGAAGAAGAACAAAAGAAAAATTGTGAGATCCTACGTATAAAAAGAATGAATGTCGATAGCATGATGGAGCACCACTGGGATGCCATTATCTTGAATGAAAAAGGTCTTTCATACGGCAGCTGACGTAGTAGTTGGACACATTTTTTGTTGTACCAACATTGCAACTGTCTCCCCACTGTACGACTGAGCTGTTATTGAGCTGTCATTACCTGCTGATCTCCTTTCATCATGCTGTTTGTTTAGTTATCAGTCCTCATTCCCAGGCATTCAGATCCAATTGTGCACCTCTCAAGGTTCTCGTGAAGAATCTGTAGGTAGGGCCCACTGGTGTGTGCCTTCGGAGAGTTCCTCTTACAGAAACTCTTTGGATGTGCAGCCGTTGTGCAAACAGCACACATGATCTTGATACAAGAGTGGAGCTTATGAAGATGTTGCAGGCGTTTGTCTGCTCTAATACCTCTCTATCCATGGTATTGTCCTGCCGTCTGATGTTCAATTAACGCCTCAATATCACACAAGCTTAAATAGAAAGATCTGATGGGTAACAGGTGAGAGCTGGGATCCATAAGCATTCATTGAGGAAGAAAAAGAACAGAAAGGAAGTTTGAATTAAATGTTCAAAATATGTGAATAGAGTATGTGATGTGAATAGAATGATGAATCTTTACGATAAAGTCATCAGACCAGAACATGGTCAATGCGGATATTTAAAGATGGCTGCATGATGCCAGTCCTGGATGACATTGCTGGTCAATAATAATCCGTCTATATAATGCTCTACTTCTACTATCCACTAGTTCGCCAAAGAATCAAGAGTAATACCTGTGCTGTTAATTTTTGTCTCAACTCTTACCCACATGATCCAGTTAGGAGCCACACATGTTCACTACAGTATAATCCGATCCGGTCTGGTCTGGTTCTAGACCAAACCAGTGAGAGAGAGACTGATTGGAATTCATATTTGTGCTTTGACTCGGTCCGTCAGGTCATCCTTTTCAAGTCCCCACTTAAACCATTCTCTTCATTTTTTTTCCTTCTCCTTTTTTCTTCTTATTGGGCATCCTTTAGAATGATTTGTTTACCCATAATTCCGCTGGGTAATTAATACTTCTGTAATAGCTGGTGTTGGAAACAAACACGCTGAGCCACTGAGCAGAGCACATACACAAACACACAAACACTGACCAACCAGCCTTATCATATTAATCACTGACAGGTGATTAATATGATCAATCAATATGATTAATATGATAACAATAACATTGACGGAGGGTAGGATATAACATTTTGTCCACAAAGTTGATGTGTTGAAATAAGGAAAAATGTTATAGGGAGCAACGATGACACAAGCCATATTGTTTTCTTTGATGAATGGGTCAGAGCATCTCCAGAGCTGCAGGTCTTGTTGGGTGTTCCTGGTATTCAGTGGTTTGTGCCGACCAAAAGCGGTCCAAGGAAGGACAACTGTTGGACTGGTACCTGGGTCAAGGGCACCACAGGCTCATTGTTGCTTTGGAGGAGTGAAGGCTAGTCCGTGTTCTCCGATCCCAGAGAAGAGCTAGCCGTTGTGTTGGACAGCTATGCAAAAATAATAGTAATATAATTATAATTTTTATAATAATAATGATAAGGATAATAAAACAACTTCAATTGTATAGCTGCTGTCAAAGTGCTTTACAGTAAGACATTTATAAACCAGGGAAGACGTTATTAAATGCATGCTTGCTTCTGCCCAAATGAGGCATGAAAAAGAATAGCTTCAGAGTAAAACTACTGTTTACTGTGTTAATTATGAGCATATATTTCAATAACATGCAACATTGTTTGATAGTTAAAGTAACATCTGAGTGTTCTTTTACTTTGACATATATATCAATTTATATTAATTCTACAAAAAAGGATTAATCAAATATTTTATCCATTTTGGATTTTGGTACATGAGGTTATATTTCCATTTTATTGAATAGTATTCACATAACATAATTTTTTGTGTTTGTTGTTTCCCCATCATTTTGCACATTGGTTTGATTCTAACCACCTCATAGTAAATGCGAAAGAAAATTAGGAGATGATATTTGACCCTAAGGCAGTAGGTGAAAACAGCCCTTTTAATCCTTAACACCCAAATGAAACAGGTTTGCTCCTGTAACTAAGTCCGTATCCATACTCTTCATATTCGTCTCTGGCTCCCATCCGTAGCGTGTGCTCAAGAATCCAGCAAAGCTTATATTTCATTATTTCAGGAGGCTAAAGAAGATGTGCATTTATTCTTATTCTTTTTTTTGATGTTACATGACTTGTGGAATAATATTTGATATATGGAAATATAATTCCACTAGCTACAATGTAATATATGACCTAGCCGCTCAGGAGGTAGGGTGGTCATCCCCCAAATGGATTGACCAAACGGATAGTGGATCAATCGGATTATTATTATTGTTATAATTATTTACAAAAGCTAAATATCCCCAACAGGACACCAAAGTACATTGTATTGAATCCCTTTCTCCAGTTTCTGTGAGTACCCATAGTTCAGTGTTTTTTTCTTTAAGGACCAAACATTCTCCAGTCAAGTTAGTTCTTCAATAAATACCAGGGTTTGTGTTGAATGTGGTTGAATGCTTTGTTCTGTGCATATGAAATGTTTATTAAAAAGTCCGCCATTACATTTCTGTCTGCATCTCTCCTACGCTGTCTGTGTCATGGATTTATGAGGAGCTGCCCTGGTGTGTATGTTCACCGTTCATTTGATGCAGCACCTTCCAGTGGAAGTTTGGGTGCTATTATTTGTGCCTTAGTGTTGCTGGGGGGAAAAAACAGAAAATAATTCACTGCACAGCTGCATCCACTGGCTGGGAAGCAGGACTAAACACAAAACTGAAATCTGCAGAATTTTGAAAAATGTCTCATCAACTTATAACGTGCTCTGGCTTGTAGGTTTTATGTAATCCACAGACAAGCAAACTTACAAACAGAACCTTAAAAAAAGCCTGCTGGTATCATGAAAATTTTATATCATCACAACCCTATTTCTCCTCTATCAACAATCTCTGTCAGTGACACCCGTCCTTCATGGAGAAAACAGGAGGTGACCAGACCGTTTTGAGTTTCTTATGAAGAAGGATGCATGTTTTTCACTAGGGTCTAATTTTCCCCTCTCTCTCAGACCATCCATTAAGGCCAAGTTGTTTGGATTTGTGCCCTTCCAAATATGATAATCTCCCTGTTCATGTTACTAAATCTATCCAGAAGCAAGAAATGAAAGAGTGATGATAAAAATGTTAAGATAAGATAAAAGAGGGAGGGGAGAGAATCTTCTGCTGTTTTCCAAATCATGAGGCGTCGTCCTCCTCACATCATGATTTATTCTCTCCTCTCCTTCATGTCCCATTTCCATCCTACCCTCCTCTTCTTTCATTCATTCTTTCTCCCTTTCGTCTTACTCTGGAACTGATGAGCACAGCTATTCAGAGTTGTTGTTAGAAACACAGTTTCAACAACAATTTTAATGCTTTTAATCCAGTCATTTTTGAATTTATTCACTCTAAAAGCACTGACTAAGACTGATTGATGTCTGATCAATGTTATCAGGTGTCTTTTGCCTCTCTGCACAGCACCAACAATTTTCCTTCTCGACAAATTAATAAAGAATTTTGGCTCCAGATCATGATTAAATGCAGACGAATAACTTAATTCAATCCAGGATTGACAAATATTACCTTGACAGAGAACAACTCTGCTGTTATTTCAGATCTACACTATGGGTACCAAAGGAGAATATTTGATTTGTATTCTTGTTCCCTGCATTGCTGATAAGTAGAGCAGCCATTCATTATAACTTGTCTTGTTCATTTAGTCAGATTGGCTCCTCCCTCCATTCATTCTCTCGAGACCTTAGTGTGTGTTTGCGTGCATCCTTTCAGCGACACAAACCGCTCTAGATTTAATGAGTGTTAGAATGAGTGGATGTGTTAGAGCATGATGTATAGTACCTTATATGTAAGATTATTATGCGCGAGCACAAACACTCACACACATGAACACACACACACCCTAGCTCACTGACCCCTCCCTCTCAGTGCTGGTTAGTTGCCACGGCTACAGTGTCGCCTCTCTTCCTCATGTTGCTATGAGACTCGAACCGTCAGACCTGAGGTGAATGACAATGCATCTGTGGCTCTGGCAAGAGTCCCACAGCAGCCAATAAGAGCTAGTCTAGACAAACACTTCCCATTCTGAGGTCTGGAGACTGCAGGGTGATTGTTTTGGTTGGCAGGAGCCATGTCAGCCATATGAGACGTATTTTATTTCTTTAGTGTCACAGAGAAAGTGTTTGACGTTTTCTGCTAAATGATTATGAGTTTCCTCCAGCGGTGGGGAAAGGGGTGCAATTCACTGTGCTCCTGGAAGGAAATGGAACCTTCACTGTTACAGTAACTTCTCCATTTGTAGGTCCTTTTCCTCCCTGTTAATCTGTTTCCCTGGTTATTTTAATTCCCCTTCTTCCTCATCTCTCCCTGATCTTCTGTTGATTTTGGCATAGTGTGCTACTGGTGAGGCCTTTGAGCCAACTTCCTGCTCCTCTATAGAAGTGATGATGTGACGGGACAGGGCCGGTACTGATGAGATTTACTTACTGGGTCTAGTCCAGCTGGAACCAGTTATTAGTCCAGTTTTGCAATAGTGAATTAGATTCCAAGAGGGACTAGAACTACTTCTAGGGACTAGAACAACTACTACACAAGTGAAGTCAATATTGGGTCACCTTTTGGTTAAAGGTAGACCAGCTATCTTCCGATCTTCCGATTGGGAGACGGCCGCTCCACCCACTGAGCTACAGAAGCCCCACTGCTGTACTTTAATATAATGATGCTATAGCCATAATATACCCGACTTTTCGGGGGTATGATTAAAGTATTATAACATTAATTAAATCAGTAATGAGGGAATTGTTTATAATTGATTCAGTGATAAATGTTTTCAAACACTAATAATAACTAAACTTATAGACCTTACTCAGTAATAATGGATAAATAAGAGAATGAAGATTTAATATATCCACACAACTAAAAGTAGTCACATTTATTAAAATACAGTGGTGGGCCGTGGGTTTTCCGACTTTCCCTCAAATACCTTTACAGTTACACTGCAGCTACACTCTATTGTCAAACGACATAACCACCACATATTCAAAGAGACAGTGACGTTTATCCAGTGGAATAAAGTGTTAAAATGAGGTTCAAGTCATATAATGATAGGAACACATTGACACGATAAAGCATGTAGCACATTTCTCAGAATGACATGATGCTGCATAGCAAATAGATATCACTTGTCTGATGTAACTGTCATTAGTAAATAATTAATTCCCCCAAAACAGTCACATTTACTCATGAGACCAGAAAGAAAGCAATAATATCATTCAATGTAAGTAAGCAGGATTCAACAGTGTTTTTCCCTCAGACTCCAATCAAGCTGCTGGGATTAACAAACGTGCCGTTTGGATATCAATCAGGCACCGCTGGATAACTGAATCTGGAGCTTATTCATGCCACCACACCAACAACCATCAAAAGCAAGCAATAATAGACAGATATTTAAGATGCTTAAAAATTACACCCACCAAAGCCGTTCCTCATCTAAAGATAACTTCTGTCCTCATTTCTTTATTTAAATAATAGTCCAATAGTGCAGTCGTAGAGGAGACACCCGCGTTTCACTTCCATTATAAGTTCCAGTTGCCAGTAATTGTAGTAATAATGTTCAATAAAACATTTGTAACAAAACGATTAACCGGCTACCATTAACCTCTTGACATTTTTTTGGTCTCTTTCAAAAAAATTTTTTTTCCTTTTGTTGAAAAACAATTGTATCTATATAAAATGTTTGAGAGTACCACAAATGAAAGTTTGACATGATGTCATAAAGTATTTCTGACTACAAAACAGCCAGCAAAAAGCAGGTTTGAGGCTTCTGTTGATTAATAAAAGATGTCTCTGTCCATCTGCACATCTGTCTGTCTGCCCACCTGTCTGTCTGTCTCCTCAGGAGCTGTTTACAGCTGAGTGTAAGTTTAAGGAGTCGGTGTTTGAGAACTACTATGTGATCTACAGCTCTATGCTCTACAGACAGAAGGAGTCAGGTCGGGCCTGGTTTCTGGGCCTCAACAAAGAGGGACAGGCCATGAAAGGCAACAGGGTCAAAAAGACCAAACCCGCTGCACATTTCCTACCCAAACCTATAGAAGGTAACACATTCCTTCATTCATTATTGACTTATCGTGGTATTATCTGTTTCCTCCCATCTCCTCCCTCTTTCTCTCGGGTAAATACTGTATCTAATCTTCCTTCCTTCCCCTCCTGTCCCTTTCTTTTCTCCCTCTGCTACTTTAGTTGCAATGTACCGAGAACCTTCGTTGCACGACGTTGGGGAGGCGGTGCCTAAACTTGCTGGGGGCCCGCCTTCCAAAAGCACAACCAGCGAACCAGTTGTCATGAATGGTGGCAAACCAGTCAACAAACCTGACAAGGAAGCAACATAACATCACCCCTTTTTCCTAACTCTGGGCAATCAGAGGCCAGATAAAGTTGGAGACTCCGATCCCCCCACTGCTGTGCTCTCAAAAACAAACTGCAACCAATGATAAAAGAAACAGCAGCTCAAGTTCTGACTGGTCAGCAGTGGGGCCACGTATCCTGCCTTGCCTCCCCCCTTTGGACGGGTCCAGTTTTGTGGGGGAGATCAAGATAGATAGAGCTCTGACATTGGTGGTGGTAGTAGAGTTGGGCCAATGCCTGCTAGAACCTTAGCACTGGGGACAGTGCCGACATCATGGAGACAATATGAATTTCAAAATATACACAGGACAAAGAAAGATGATCATAACTGGTATTATTCTGTGACAATCTGTAACAATGAGGTCCCTCTCGCCTATCCTGATAGTACTGTTTTCTGTCGCCAGGTATACCCGCTTGCTGGTGGCTACAGCCACACACACATTTACGCACATCAATCCCACCCAAACTCAACCACCTGGTTTCTTTTCCAGGTGTCCCTTCATGCGGTTTTATTATTTATTTTTTAAGTAGTTTATTTTTATTCTGCACACAAAAAGCACTTGTGACCGACATTGCACAGACTCAAAACTAATTTCTGTGATTCTCTTAACAGGATTTTTCTATTCTTTTATTTACCACACAATCCATCCACATATAATCTGTCTGTAGCAACATGTAGTGTCCAGGAGACTTGTGTGAAAGCAGCATGGTAGCTGTTAGTGTTTACACAGAGTAGCACATCTCAAAGACTGAGGAGGTCAAATCTCAAGAACATTTCTGTTGCCTTTCCCAGGTACTTTAAATTAAGATGGAAATGAGGGTAATAGTGAACAGGGTAAATTATGTTAAAGCACTATGTGTAGAACTGAAACATACAGACTCCACTACCCAATAGTGAATTTAAAAATGGCACCTGGAATATTAAGACTCTGGCCAAGAGACCCAATCTAGTCAGGTCAGGTAACAATGCTGTAACACTGCTGCAGGACCCATGCCATGGTGGAAAAAGTATTTGGGTTCTTTACTAAACTAGATGTTTTAATAGAGCAGTTACAAGAAAACTTAATTGAAGGAGCCCTGAAGTATGTTCATATATATTCTCTATACATTTTAACTCCAGTGGTCCTCAAAGAGTCAGTGTCCACCATAGGGTCACCAGTTAAATCTGATGAATCCTTAAATGGAGAATTGGACAGGAATGGCTTCCGATGAAGCACTGGCCAATGCAATTGCTTTAGGCTTCTAGCAGTTATAAAACCAAACAAAAAGTTTAAAAGGAAATATAAAGTCCTAACTGGGACATGCATGGATATTTTGAGGAGTGTGTTAACCTGAAATACCCAAAAACCAAAAACCTTTTTGTTTGCCCACAGGCTAACTAGCTCAATTTAGCTAATTTGATTGCATAATGTAAGGATGATGCCCAACGTGATAAAAATGTGACAAGTTGAATCTCATGTGGAGCCTTCGCACATAACAAGAATAATACCCAGGTGATATGCTGAGCTGTCAATCGACAATGGGCACAACATGGCTTTTTTCACCTAGTGGGTTAGATCTAACCTATTTCTGGTTCTTGTTTGGATGATGATTGCAATTCAATGCAGTTTAACTTTGGCGGACACATATTTATGCATCAAAAAGAGAGGTCAGCCAAAGAGGTCAGAAAATGGTTGCCTATGCAACATTAGCTTATTGCCTTTTGCTTGTCTTTGATGACTGGTTACTATTTAATTGTTATAATCAAATTATGTGTTTTTATAAAATGGTAATCTCCCTAATAACAAATAACAAACTGTTTGTGGTATTATATAGTTCTTCTTATTTAGAATTCATATTTTTCTTTTTAAGGGTTTGGGGTAAAACAACTGGATAAAATGAATATAATTAAGAGCAGTACAGTAGCTTAGTAAATTACAAGATACAGTTTCCACCACTGGATGCAGATCTGTGTTTGCAAATCAGAGTGGATCCAAGCAGATTAGACAGCATGGATATATAGCGCAGGAGAAAAGATTGTAACTTGTGAAGTGTAAAAATAATTCATTTACACATAGTAGCTTTACGTTAATTGCGGTTACACACAGTGGCTTTATGTTAAAGTCTGCACAGTGGCTGCAAGAAAATGGCTCATAACAAGTGTTAGAAACGCATTTTGTTTAAAAAAATATGACACCCAAAAACAATTATTAGATGGTGTGATTATAATGTCACAAAAAGCTGTCATCCTTTCAGAGCTGAAACATGCATTGTGTAAAACACAGTCAACTAGACCACAAGGCAAAAATCAAATGCCTTCAACTGAAATGAAACCAAATATATTCCCTTGCGATGCCCTCTCACTGTGATTCTAAGCATGGCACCAATCTGTTCTGGACTGGAACCCTGTGACCCTGTGATCTCTGTTTACTCGTGAATTAAGTCCACAATATCACAGAGAAGACACTGATACTGTGACCCCACACTTCGTTTTGTCCTAGACGTTGTCCGAGACAGTGATGCAGACACACAATATATTCAGCAAGAAATATAAAACTCACATCTCTCTTCCTTTGAATGTCAAATTGGGCCAGAATAAATCCACTTAACATTTTAATCTGATCAGTAAACCAATGTCATATTCACTGAGGATGAATGAATTGATGTTACCAAATCTACAAACAATCAGTAAGATCAACATAACAACCAGGGCTGACATCAAGGCTGACCGAGAAATCCTCAGCCACAGTCGTACCAACATTAATGAACACTTGCCCCACCTGCTTAGACTGGGGAAAATACTCACCTCATAAAAACAGTCTAATTGGTATTCTCTCCTTTATTTTTTTCTTCACATGCACCAAATGCTTATATTTGATCTCATCAGCAGCTACATGTCTCTGTGTTTAGATATGTGTTGCCAACAATCCACAAACTAATTAACTGTTTGGAAAGAAGTTGCAAACATGCTATTGACATATTTGTGAAAAAGTTCAGAAATTCTGAGGTATGGTTTAGCAAAAAATACTCAGTCTTAATCTACATACTTATCCCACTGCTGATGGAAAGACTGCCCTGCAATTAATAGCAAACTTGAAGTTTTGTCACCTTATTGAGCGCTAAGAGTTACTGACTGATGATGGTAATATTCTGCTTCTACGCCTTCAGCAGGTCATTTTTCACTTGTCACGGCGGATCATCTGTTTCCATCTTCCCCTGTTCTCTGCATATTCCTCTGTCACAACAACCAACTGCATGTCCTCTTTTACCACATCCATAAATCTCCTATTTGGTCTTCCCCTATTTGTCCTACCTAGCTGCTCCAATCGCCAGCTTCCTTCCTTTTCCCATGTCGAAACCATCTCAATCTGGTCTCTGTTACTTTGTCTCCAAGACGTCCAACCTAAGCTGTCCCTCTGATGTGCTCTTTTTAAATCCTGTCCATCCTCGTCACTCCCAAAGAACACCTGATCATCGCTTATCTAATCTCCAGTGAGTTAATTTGTGCATTTGGGTTGGTGAAGTGAATGATCTCTTTCCTTACTACTCTACAACTCTTTGTGCGGCATGGTGGTTTTATGATGACATCATTAAATTGGAATAGGGTTAAAGTCAGGATCAAGGCAGATGATCCACTGAAGCGAGATAGAGGTAATGACAGAAGTTTACCAGTGGACTCCTTGTACAGCAGTGCTCAGCTTAAATTCACTCCATTGACGCCAGTGTCAGACTGAAAACTTCAGCCAAAGATGAAACGCTTTTCTTTTAAAGAAGGTTAAGGTGCGTCTTAAATTAAGTAGCCCTATATATTTTTATGTTTATTGCAAGGTTAACGTAGCTGAGATAATCCACTGACAATATGGATATATTATATTAAGTTAGTCATTGACGGTCATTGGATTTGAAATGTCTATGAATAAATAAGAGAATTTTCATGGTTAAAATTAAATAACTCCAAATTAATGTGGTTGTCCTAAAAGCACTATCTTGCATTGCCATTTCATGCGGAAAATTTATATCAAAAATCAACAATCATTATCCAATGAACAGGTATTTCAGGTAAGTTTGAATTATAGGCTTTCATAGGTTGTAGGTTTGTGACTCACTGTCCAAGATTCTTGCCTCATTGCGTGGTGTCGCCACATCTTGTCATGCCCCAACACAATACCTCCTCCATTAGACAAAAGGCTGATTGCGCACATGATGTTTTTTAGTCCAATGCATGTCTGGAGCTTCACAGCAAAAGAGGCTTTCTGTGTTCTCGGAAGAAGGCAAGTACAAGTTTTAAAAAGTGGAACAAAGACTTCATACAGCTCACTAACGCAGAATAATCATTGTCTCCAGTAGAAGAGAAAATAATTGGAAAATACTTTATTTACCCTTTTATTTACTTAATCATCACTGTAACTGCTAAGCTAAAAGTATTTAAGGATACACTGTCTGACGTCCATGAATGTGTGTTTGTGCTGTCATAGTAAAGCTTGCTGTCTATAGTGTCTGTCTATAGTGTTTACCTGCTCCGCCAGTAGTAACATCAGACACAACAGAGAGAGCTCAGCGAACCTTGCAGGAACAAGTGCCTCTCTCAGATCTAACTTTTCCCTTTTTAATATGAGTACTGAGCTACACAGAGGTCACAAGCACATGAACACACCTTTGAACCTCCTCAGAAAGGATGCAACACTTTTGATATAGCATCTAGAGTGAACATCACAGCTTAAAGAATTGCATTAATATCCTAATTCAAATTAATTTTGGTTCTTCTGGAGACGTGGATTTTGCCCGACAAGCTGTACGGAGCCACTTTATTTTAAACTTTTGATTGCCTTTTCTCCATTTTCTTAAATTGTTTGGGAAATACTTTAACACTGTTTTTGGTGAGGCTCCAGAAATGTTTGCTGGACTGAGAAAAACACGGGACTTTCTCTCAGCATGGGGGTAAGCAGATATCACTGGAGTTTTATATTTGGGTGAACTGTTCTGTTAGGTTTGTGTGTCAACATTCCGTAATCTCAGTGCTTCAAATTAAATGTATTTCTGCTGTTGGATAATCTGAAAGTGTTTTTGTGTAATGGGTAGGACTAGACTCTTGATATGTGAGTGCCTCTCATCCCAGGCCAAGCTCAACATGTGAGACCCATGCTGTGTCTCAAATCACGTACTTTCAGTAGTATACTGCTATGTAGTATACTCTATTCTAGTACTCACCTGCATTTTGATTTGACAATAAAGATGCACCCTATTCAAAACTATCTTTAAACTTCCTCACTTGACCAAAATAAACACTTTAATGTGCTCCACATTATGAGATGGACATTTAATATGAAATGGTCGAGCCCCTCCCTTCTGCTACACAGCCAAGATGCTGACAATTGAGGTTGAGGAGTGTCTACCGTTCTTCACTTTTGGGAACATTTTGACACGCTTGTCGTTGAGAAAGCACTTTACCACTAGGTACCACTTCACTTCACCCTATAGGCAGGTTGAGTACGGAAATGTGTGATTTAAGCACCAGGATGGGTGTTTCTGTAAAGGCTCCGCATTCCTGGGTTCCAGCAGGTTTTTCCAAATTGTCAGTTGTTTGCCTTCAGATCTGTCCTGTCTGATGTTACTTGAAGATCAACCTGAGATTCTTACGGTGAAGTCTTTAGACTGATGTTGTGCTTGTCTCCTATCAAAGAAATGTAACATTTCCAACTACTTGTTGTGTCTCAGTAGGGGTTTCTTTATGGTTAAACAGTAAAAAAATAAACCTTGGCAATCAGGTCTATAAAACCTCCTGTTGAATGTATTTTATGTTGTTTCATCTGACTGTGTCTGCACTGAGTTTTTCACTGAAGCCACATTGATTTCTGTATCAAATACAATGTTATTGTACTTGCCTGAGCAACCGTTAGGAGACACAGCAACTCCAGAACAGTAACTGATATTCACTATGATTATCAGTGCAGTTAGTTTAGTTTCACCATTAGTTGGGCCAACAAATGGTGGGTAAGGCTGGTAGTTGGCCGAAGAGTGACCTCCCTACCTAGTCTGCTCAAAGGCAGTCTTGACTTGTGACTTCCAGTAGACTTTTGGCTTCCAGGTGACAGACCCCCCTCCCCCTTAATGAGAGACTCCAGATGACCCATCAGGCTTGTCTTAATTGTCTAGGTAGAAGTCATGGATGAGCTAAGGGTCCAGAATGAAAAACCAGGAGGGCCAGCAATCCAGCCGGTTGTTGGTAGGATCAAATCAATCATACAAGCAGCCACAGGACAATGTGCGGCTAATCAAGGAGGATAGTAGCGAGATGAGTGCAGCCACTGCAGAACATGACAAAAGTCTGCTCTGAGCCCCTCAACCAGAATTGCTTCTCCTCCAGTGCCAACTTCAAGGCTAACAGCTCTCTGTTACTGTTACCAAGATCGTAATTACATTTCACAGGGGAAGTCTATGGGAGAAAAAGGCACAGGCATGGTGTATCTGGTCAGGACCAGAACATAGGCAGAGCCCAGACACAACACCTGTATCAGAGGCATCAACCTCTACTATGAATTGGAGAGAAGAGCAGAAACGGTGTTGCCACTGGACAAAAGTTTTAGTAGATGTAGGCCATTCTGAGACAGCTATTACTTTTTCAGGGTCTGTCTTCACCTTTCCACCGACTATAATGTAATCAAGGAAACTTTCAGAATTGGCTTTTATCTCTTTATGCCTTTATGTTGAACATGTTCTTTGAAATCTTTGGAGTGTCTGGTGCGCATGGGAAGTGCTGTTTCCTAGACCTTGGGAAAAAAGGATACGGAAGACTCACTGAACAAACACAAAGCGTCAATCTGTGTAATTTTAACCCTGGGTGGCCCAGGAAAACAGTGTCTTGGGAGCTGACCAAGATCATGAACTTAATCTGCTTTCTGTGATTGCCAAGGAGGGTGGAAAGTGTGTTTCTGTTATGTGAGCTAGTAAAATGCCATTTAGGGAAGGTGACGTTTGTGGGGTACTATGGGAAACCTGACTTCAGTGCTAGATCTTTCTCCAAACAGTTTCCTCTGCACCAGAGTCAGTGAGGACCTTTAGTGATTAGATGAGACTGGTGATGCACAGGAGGACATGGATGAGGCGAGGGATAAATCTTGGCACACCAGGACACCCACAGCTAATGGAGATCTCTTTCTGTTGGTCAAGCCGGACAGTCAGAAATGAAGGGATTACTCACCAGCCAACGTATTTTGTAGCCACTTGGCAGGGGTGAGAGCGGGACAGCTGCGTCAGATCTTGATACTGAGTGGAGGAGGTAGATGGAGCCCTAACTTTATCATCTGGGTCTTGAACTTTTGCCAAACGTGAATCTGAGGAGACAGAGGAATAACAGGCAGCTGGAAGTTTCTGTTGCCGCTCACGTCTACTGGCCTAATAAACAAGGGAATCAAGGTTCAAAGATTAATCTCTTGTAGCCAACTGATTCTTAATCTGCTCACACTGTCCTACGTCAAAAACCCCTCAAGGGCCTTCTCTTTCTAATGGGAGACTGCTTCTAAGGTCACTCAGTCCACAGAGTAGTCAGCAACACTTCTAGAACCCTGAAGAAGACATAATAAATAATTCTTCCTTACCAGAATGGTTAGGGTGGCCACCCACAGATTTAAGTTTATAAATGATTCTGTTAATTCATCTGTTAAGGGAACGATGATGACTGATGCTGAAACAACAGGAATCAATAAAGGAGGAAACCTTGACACTAAGCACAATTTACCATGAACTGATTGTGGTCCTGGAG
Organism: Lophius piscatorius; assembly: GCA_009660295.1. Taxonomy (NCBI): domain Eukaryota; kingdom Metazoa; phylum Chordata; class Actinopteri; order Lophiiformes; family Lophiidae; genus Lophius; species Lophius piscatorius. The sequence goes on from VRLP01000299.1 coordinate 99,655, forward strand.
GTGACAGAGACATTGGCCCTGCAGTATCCTTCATTGCTGACTTTGTGGAATTTGGAATCTGCATTGTAGGCAATTCAATCTGACAACCAAGGCAGAGAATAAACTCACGGGAGTAGTTTAGAAAAGGGGTTGATTGTGCAAAAATCGTAGGTTTGCCGGCTGGTTGACAGGAGAATGGTTTTCAGTGCAGACAAAGGCAATCTTGGGCAGTGGCCTTTAGGTGACAGTTATGAGCTCAGTGAGGTTGAGCTGGATAGTGGTTTTAGGGACAAGGTTAACAATTATTAGGCAAAAAGCAGAGCTATGGCAAACAAACAAGACTTAAATTGGCCTTAGCTTGTTCCCCCACTTGTGAAGGGAAATGTCAGACATGGCGAGTTGGATAGTTGAGCAGAGGGTTGATATACTGCTTTTCTTGATTGCAGATTTATTGTGGCTATGTGGTTGGACCAAGCAGGAGAAGGACTGGAAATCCAAATCGAGATAGACACATAAACACAAGGAGAAGAAAGGGCATAGCCAATGTTACCCGCCTTTCTTACAATAACAATTTGTGCTCCACTTCTAGCATGAACACCATCAGATCAGAGCAACCAAGTCTTCACAGATGATCAGAAGAGAAAAATGACTTCTTATTCCTGGCATCTGACTAAAAACACTTCTATAAATGTGTTTCTAAGCTTGTACTCACAGTCCCTGGATCTGACAGCAAAGGAACAATTACTGTCAGCGTCTACTGGGAGATTTCTGTCTACTGGTGGTAAGCCAGGTACAACGGCTGCAATTATGAGATATGTGACAGTAGGCTCTACACAGGAAGACTTATTTAATTAGAAAAGAGCAAGCCGGGTCACTTTTAAATTCCACATGCAAGGCCCACTCATGGTCGCATGACAGGTACACATGTAGACATCTTATTCTTTGCTACACAGACTGTAGCTTTGAAATCAGACCCACTCCACGTTATTCCTTCTACAAGAGATGGCCTTATTTCATGTGAGTCTAAGATAGGACGGTAAACATACTCTCTCTCTCTCTCTCTCTCTCTTTCTCTCTCTCTCTCTTTCTCTCTCTCTCTCTCTTTCTCTCTCTCTCTCTCTCTCTCTCTCTCACACACACAAACAACACACTCTAAATCTTATTTTACTCTTATAATTACATTATAATTATCCTTTCATCCCCATCTTCTTTTCACCTGTGCTATCTTTCTCCCTGCTCATTTTGTACTCATGCAGCCAGAGATCTTACTCCCACCTCCTCCTCTTCCTTCTCTTCTTCTTTGTTTGGACTGTTCCCCCCACTTTGTTGCATGGTTTCTAAAGGAGGACAGATGACTGGGGCTGATGCGTGTGGTATTGTAGGAACTATTCTATCAAAACAAAACATTTACAGCTTGCACAAGTAAAATATTGCGTCTGGCTCATTTTCGGTGAATGTTTGCTTGGATTTCTGTGGAAATAAAATGACCCAGTGATTGTTTTTTTTAATAAGAAATCCATTATTGCAATATAGACTACAGGAGGAATTAGTAAAATTACTAGCAATCTTATGTTTTCTTTATGAAACCCTTAAAGCAGATACCAATATTAGCTGAAAACATTATTAAATAAAAAAAACAGGAAAGAATATTAGCTTGATATCTGTATTGATGTATTTTAACAATGATGGATTGTGCCAAGGAAGTTAATTTAGATGCTGATAGATAGTCCTGATTGAGGACCTTCATGCTGCAGAATGTTCTTGAATATCATGACTTCAGATGTTCCTCACAGGAATCTAGTGTTACAGAGGTACAGCATTAGAATCATGGAAATGACTACCTGGTCTTGAATCTTGAATTCACAATCAGGAGGTGAATCACACTATGCTGATGTCATCACCTGCAGTACTCTGAAACTAATGCCGTATTTCACACAACCCCTCACTGTTTGAGCAGAAAGTCTTTCAACTGTAGAATTTGCCTGAAATTGATAAACCATAATAATTCCCATTTTAGGGGGCATCCTAGTTTCAGAGGGCGAGAGTGAGATCATTTTTGTACATTGAGCTTCCAAATATCTGTTTATTACATCATTATGAGTCACATATTATAATTTTAATAATAGTTATTCTTGTCATGATAAGCAGGATTTAATGTCGGATGTTGCAGGTGTGGGAACCCTAATTTGAGCCACGATAGGTGTACTTAAATATTTACTTTAATTTTTATTCATCGCCCACCTATAACTATAGAATCTAATCTTAATTGCAATCACAGCACCTCTACTTTAGTGTAATTTTAACGTTAACTTATAATTCAGATAAAAGTCTAAAATATGTACCATAACCACAACACAGAACAGAAAGTACACAATAAGCCTTTATTTAAATAAACAAATGCACCAGAGTCCGTGAGAACTTTAACACCTTCCAGTAGTAATAGTCATAGTAACCGAGAGTAGAATCAACACATTTTCCAAAGACAGCAGAACAGAAAAAGCTTCCTCATTTCTCAGGGAGGGACCATGTCAGAACCTCACTGTCATGCCAAGCCAGTCAGAAGCGGGGGGTGGGGAGGGCTGGTTCAGGACATTAGTTCCTATGGAATTAATGAATTTGCATAAGGGAGCATGGCAAAGTACAACCATTGAAGCGCCTCAATCATCAATTTTATCTGCTTTTGCTTTGTAGCACTTTGAGATTTGATCCAAATGTAAAGTGCATTATAAATTAAATGTATTATTATTATTATTATTATTATCCGAAGTCAGAGGTCACTCCAGCATGAACTATTACCCTTTATAGCCTACATTAACAATATTAAACATGCCAATGTTTCATATCTGTGTTTATTTCTCAGCACAGAATCTCCAATGACCAAACTTTTATTTTTTAATTTTTTTATGTTGATATACCTCTCAACATACTGAGCCCCAAAACATGGCTTGATAGAGTTAGCGATAATGTTGGCGTGATCTCAGACTCAAGAGGATTAAAACCAAAATTTTTGTCACATTTAATTAGGGCGACGGTGGCTCAGTTGGGAGGGCGGTCGTCCACTTATCTGATGAAGGTCGTTGGTAAGATCCCTGGCTACTGCAATCCAAATGTCGAAGTCTCCTTGAGCAAGATACTGAACCCCAAGCTGCTCACAATGGCTGTTCCATTGGTGTGTGAATGAGGGCGTGAATGGTTACTGCTCCTGATGAGCATGTGCGCCTTGCATGGCAGCCTCTATCATCACTGTATGAATGTTTGTGTGAATGGGTGAATGTTGACTCGTGTTTGAAAAGCACTTCGAGTGGTCGAGCAGACTAAAAAAGCGTTGTATTAGTACAGTGCATTTACCATTTACAAAATATGACTTTGACATTTGCTAACGATTATTTCATTTACTTTCATGCTTTCAAAATGAAAAACATCCCATTTAATTAAATTGAAAAAAAAAAATACTGGTAAACATGAAAGCCAGATTCAAATAGCTATCAGAAAGGAAATGTGCTCGAAGTTACAACAAAACAAAAAAAAACAGTATTTATTGAAGTTCTAGTTGTGCTTTGTTCCAAAGGTGTTGTGGTAGCTAGCTGTCCATGATAATAGAGTCCAGGCATGCAGATGCTGCAACTCCTCATATCAGATCATTAATGTCAAGGGAGAGATAGCGTTGGTTTTCTCTGACTCACTGACTTTTGAGATTCATCTGTGGATGTAAAATTGAAACATAAGCTGTGATAAGCACATACTAAAATACCATCATAGCACTAACAGAGCCAGTTTTCATTCAGAGTGCAAATCATGCTAATTATGATCCAAAAGCCAAAAAAAAATTCATTGGCGCTAAACTTAAAAGATATTCCTCTGTCTGTAAACGCACATTTACATGCAAATAATCCAAAAAATGGTTGTCTGCATTGTATATTTTACTTTTAATCCATTGTATTCACACGGAAAAATTACACCAAATAAATGATTTATAGAGAAGAAGTCTGACTGGACAGATTGATTATTAGACATGATCCACCTCACGCTGCCTGGTTTCCATATGGTTCACTGTAAGGCAAATAGTGTTTGAGCTCTGTTACCTTCCAAAGGTACGCATCAGATGTTAGTCGTCAGTCTGCGTTTCAGATGACTTCATCACTGAACTAATCAAAGTATCCATGACCTCCTTAAAGGTGGAGAAATGTGAGAGTTGTTGAATCGGGAGGAACTTCCTAAACACCTACAGCAACTTTCCCATGAACGATGTTTTAATGTAAATCCAAAATTAAATACGATACATAAAGTTTTTCCTCCCTTGTAAAAAGTCTGTTTGTCACAGAAACACTGTATGAGCATGTATATACTGATCAGCTAGAACATTATAAGCACTGAAAGGAGAAGTCAGACTAACACTCATTATCTCATTACCAAAGTTATTTATCAGTGGGTGGGATATATTCAGGCAACAGTTTGTACTCAGAGTTGCACCTGGGAAAATCGTCAGGCATATGGATCTGAGCGACTTTGACAAGGGCCAAATTGTGATGGCTGGACGACTGGGTCTGAACCTCTCCAGAACTGCAGTTCTTGTAGGGGTGTTCCTGATCTGCAGTGGTAAGTGTCTACCAAAGTGGTCTAAAGAAGGAGAACTGGTGGAATGGCATCAGGTTCATGGGCGCCCAATGCTCGTTGATTTGCATAGGAGTGGAGGCCAGAGAAGACAGGTGTTCAAACAACATTTCATGATGGTTTCATGACATTTCTATTAATGATTACTTTACATCCAAAGTCCATGGTTCTTAATGTTATGCTACTGTGTCCTGAGTTAGTTTTGAAGCTGACTTTTCTCTGCCACATTGTGTTTTACACTTTTTCTGTTGAATTGAATGATCACCTGAATGATCACCTGTCCCCAATCCATTCCTGTTCACAATGAGTTTGTTTGGTGATTTTCAGTCTGTGTGTTTCTGCCCTCCTTGTCATGCGTTTGGTGATGTTTCCAGTGAATGTCAGTTTCTAAATTGCCTCATATACAACATATGGACCCTGCTGTCTTCTTCCTCTTCATGTGCCAATGAACTCCTCTAGCTGGTGCGTTAATCTTCTTGCTTTACTTTTGCTTGTGGACAGAATCTTTGTCTTGGGTTTTTGGGTCCTCTCGATTTGGGATTTTTTTTATCAAACATTCACATCGTTAAATCCATTCACTGTTCTTGTGCCTCTTCTACCTTTACCCACCTTATTCTGTTGTTATGGAGGTGGAAAAGAGCTCTCCATGAGGACGTCAGCTGGCACCCAGAGAGGCATCATCATTGTTGAATAATCCAGATGACCTGCCAGCATGGGCCGGTCAGGCTGGTCAACCTACGCTGGTTTCCAGTCAATATTATTATTATTAAGGTTCAACATTAAACTTGGAATTAGTTTCCAATAGAATAATACATATTACAACAACAATACCTGAACGTAAAGATAGCGTGATAAAAATCCCGGAATGTTGAAAGGAAGATTATGAGTCTTAATTGTTTTTTCTATATTATATTATTTTCACACAAAGAAATATAAAACCCTTTGGGGCAGAACCCTGCAGTTCCATAATACTCAGAACTGAATATTTATAGTCACAAATTATTACATTGCACATTTAGGAGCCCTATAAAGCATGTATGAGATTTCAATTAATTCTTTCCTGCAGTTTTTTAGGAGATTGAACATTCCAAATGATTGTGCACCAAGCAATTTAAAGAAGCCCGTTATGAGATGGATGATTCTAAAGGGCTAACTCTGCATGTGTGGAATCTCAATGAAATCTGTCCCCTATTGTACTCCTTTGGCAAGGGTATCAAACTGTTTCTAGTCTGTTTTCTTCTTTCTCCAGGGCTATGACAACCACTGAAATTCCAACTCATTGTTGATGGCAGAAATTACGTCTAATTTAGCTCAGCCAAACTGAAACTTCATCACGTAAAGAGCAGAAATGACTGGTATCTTATTGAAAAGCAGCCAATTAAAGCTGAAAAGCAAAATTACATTTTGTTATCACAAAGCGAAGCAAAATGTTTCAATTTCCTGTCTTTTTTATTAATTTCATTAAAACAGCTTGGAGTTGGGAGTTCTGGTCTCTTATCTGTCAAATATGCACACTCTTTCTCTCTCTCTCACGCACGCAAGCAAGCCCACACATACACACAGACACACGCAGACACGCACACACACACACGATCAATGTGATTGAGGTGGTAATACAAGATCATTTGGGAGTCGTTTTCTGTCTGCCTTTTCATCATCATCAGAGACCTTAAGTGTCCAGCTGCACAAACAAACAAACACTTATATGTGCACATACACATCCTTGTATGCTCCTACACACAGATGCAGGCGCCATACAGGTTTTAACAGTTATCAGTCCCTTACTGCTGTTATAAAAACATGAATTTCCAAACTTCCAGCAATTCAACCAAGCCTGCAGTTTGACCCACATGTTTTTCACATTTATGTAAAGCAGTCTGCCATTCTACTAAATCACGATGGCACCAACACTGCTGTCAATCACACTATAAGGTTAAACTCAGACCTCCTCACTGCGTTTTAACTCCAGCTCCTTTAGCTCATTATTGCCTCAAATTCTTCCTGTTAATATGTCAGGCAAGGTTTTGAACAGTTTCAGTTGTTTTACTTATATATCGTTAAATCATAACAAATGTTATCTCAAGGCGCTTTTCAAATAGAGCAGGTATTGACTACATTCTTTACTCTTTGAGACGTTGTTCTTGGAATGGGTTTAAATCCAGCGTGAGGTGCAGACTCATTTTTTTTTAAATTTCCTTTAATATCGAAGGCATTTCCAAATACAAGCTATACAGCGATACATTTTAAAATGATAATAATAAAAGCAGTTTTCGATATCACATTTTAGCCACGCTTTTAAAAAAAAATCTTAGTGAAGAAATGTTGCAGATTTTCCTTTTCTGTGTATTTCTTCTCTCAGGTTAAAATATGTCCCATAATGACCATTGCTACAGGGTCCCATGGTGACATACGTATATGAGCCTATAGATAGTCTGAAATTCCCATTGCCTTCCTCCTTGCACATGGATAGCTGATTAGTATTTTTTCAGTTTTATTTTTAAATAACAAAAATTAGATTTGAATAGACTGTATTGCTGTTTATCTTTATCTTATTTCTTAATTAAAAGAACAGAAAACATCATCTTTTCACAGGTCCATTTCACGTTGCTGCTGGTGATAACAGTCCAAACACTAATCTTTTACAAAATATATAATTTTGAAGAGTTCTTATGTGTTCCTGGATGCTTAAGTAAAGTTACGAAATTAGGAATAAACTCAAGCAGGTAAAATACTGTATACTTTCCATATTTGTCAATATACAAGACAAATATGGAAAAGTGTGATGGCCACATCTGCAGCAACACAATGGTAGCAGTTGGTAACCTCATCCACTGCCAGTTTATAGTTTTAGTTGGACATTTCTTTACCGCCACATTGCACACGATACATCATTCCTCATTTTCATACAACGCGCACATGGTTTATTTGGCCATGACAGTGCCCCCCCACTTTTTGATCCCACTGTGAATTACCAGTAATCTTCATATCATATTAATGAAGGATACTGATTTAGAATTATCTTCCTACTGTAACAGGGTTCAATGTTAATGTCAAAATGCCATGATGACTTCAAACAATTAAAAATTAGGTAATTTATGTTTAGATTTAGACATAAAACACAGGAATTCCACAGACAACATTGCAACATGCACTGAGAGAAGGAGGAAGGAGGAAGCTGGTAGGGGGAGCTCCTCCCTTCTCCTTTATAATATTTATAAAATATTAATAAACTAAGACGGAGCCATCGGAGCCATATTGTCTTTGACTTGACCCAGAACTTCAACCCTACACTTCCTTATCTCTCACTCTTAGTCTTTAAATTATTCCTAAAAGCGGTCAACTTAGTTAATTTTTCCTTTATTTTATAAGTTATCATTTTTTTTCTTCCTGTAAGATCTAACCTTTAAACAGCACATCAACTGTGCTGTCAATTGACCGCAAAGCAAAACTAATATAAACCCTAATCTATCCACAAAGTTTCTCCAGACGTTTTGTGGGTCTTTCAGTGACATTAGTGTCTTATACAACTCCATTTCTAGCCGTGGTGAAGATGGCACCAAGCCTAAAGAGTCTGCTGACACCAAGCCTACGCAAGCGGCTGCTCAGTCTCCTACCCCTGGCCAAGATGCTACCAAAGGTACCTGCCGGGAGATTTCGAATTTCGTTCCGAGTCACGGACTTACAGTAGGTATCCATCCGCCACCTGCTCTTTCGTGAAAAGGGGTTGATGAACTGACCAGAATTCAATTGGCTTTGACATCCTTCACCAAATCTTCAGAATTGATCTCCTGATAATCCAAATTATTCAATAATTGCTATCTATCACCATTGCCATTTTCAAGCAATTACAGTTAATCCTTATCTCATACATATACATATACATTTGAAACTTTCATACTTTCTGCATTAACATTTATTCATATTTATCCTGCATGGATAGTGTGTAATCAAATTGATAGATATCTTATTTAACCCATGCAGTTCTCTGGTCTGTTCCTTGAAGAAGAGAAAATTTAGGTCACTTTCGAAGATAATTTATGACTTCAGATATGTGAGTGAAAATTTTGATCAATTAAATTATTGGATTGTTCCAAATAAATATTTTCCAGATTCTGTGTGGTGCCCCTTTTATTTTAATGACTATCCTGTAACAGGGGTCATATAATGCTGTACTTATATCAAGAAAAAAGTCAATATCACAGCTCACCTTCATATGTTCATTCATATACTCAATTTCAACTCATTTTTTCAATTCATTGGGGAATTTAGTTTTAGCTTTTTGTTCTGCTCTCATTTTTGAACCATGGTAGTAATGGGGTCACTCCCATTCTAAATCAGGAACAAAATGTTATTTTCTTTTTCTTGAACATTTTTAGTATTAATGACGTTAACTGATGACATTACTGATTCAAATCTGTATGAGGAGCACCACCTGGTCAGTGTGTGTACTGCCTCCTTGGTGAGTCCAGGGAAATCTCTCTCAGGTATTGTATGTAGCCATAATGTAGTAGAGTTATAAAACTCCACACTAAGATCAGTAGGTTCCATCTCTATGGATCCAGTGTCTGGCCTCTCCTGTTAAAATATGGCCACAGTCTGGACCCCTATGGGAGTCTGACAAGGAGCTTGATAACGCTGACATTTTCAAAGCGATCACAAAAGTTTCCATTTGTTTTGTATGAACTGGTGACCAGAGAGAAAACATCTCTACCTCGAGTCGAACATTGCTGAGACTTTGGTTCAGACTTGCAGGAGATTGACTTGAAAAGGCTGTGGGAAAGACTGGACAGCTAAATCCAAATCACACATAGATTTATATTTGCCTTTTTATGTTTAGGTCATTTGGATTTTTTGTCATGTAAACCAGAATGTTATGACCTGGCCCAGATGGCCACAAGAAAGAATAGGAGACACGCCATATTAAACTATTAACAGAAAATCTTTATTAATGAATCAAACCAAATTGGAGCAAATCAAAGTAACTAAACTAAGTATTTAAGATATTGATGTCAGCAGTTAGTAGAGTGAATGGTGTAGGAAAGTAAGCATTAGTGATTGTGTGTGCGTGAGGGTGTTATAAATTGCGAAACCAAAGGTAACAAACCCAACCCATGATGAATGATGCCTGTTGGAAGAGCAGTATGGCGCCACCTGGGCACCACAGGTGTTCCAGGTTACCCAATCATCCACCTGCAGGAAGACACAAGTTACAAGTATGGCCCTACCCAAGAGAAACCCAGGAGCCTAGGAACATCAAAGGGTCTAGAAAAACAGGCCATTCTCATTTTATGCTACTAGGGAGTGACAGAAGGCATCTACCACAATGCCTGAACAGCCCCCTTTACGTGCTATTACAAGGGAAATGCAGCGGCATACCTTGAACGCTGGCAAAACAATGAGCAAGTAAGCACAACCAGACATAGAGGGTGGTAGTGGTCCAACAGTATCCATAATCAAATGCTCAAATGGTTGTCTCAAAGCAGAGGGGTAAAGATTTAATAACATGACTGATTACAAGTAATCAGCTGAAAAGTATGGTGCGACGTAACATATTTGGAGATATCACATTTCAAGCGAGGCCAAAAGAAAGAGAGTAGCACGCCGTTCTAAATTTCCTTACATCCAATGGCAACAACTATCACGGGCAGTTTGTCACACAATATCATGAAAGTCAGTGGGTATGACATTCCGAAAGACTTCCTCCCTGACTAAGTCACTGTCACAGGGTACCCTCTTACTCGTCAGCAGACATTCTTGTACAAAGTAACCATGTGTCTTATTTTACCAGCAGGAAAAACCTGAGCCCACAAAGACTGGAGAGATTAATCAACTCTTTGGCTCGTCACCCATTCCTTCTGTGGAACAGACTTCCAAGGAAGGAATGTTAGGAAGATCAGGTAGTGAAAAAAAATGTTCAGCTAGTAATTTATTGTCACTATCCCCTGAACCAGTCGGGTTAGGGACAGACATTCAACAAGACTCAGACCCTTTAACAGTGCAGGCTGGAACTCCGAGTCATCCTGTCAAACCACTAAAGGCCGAGAAACGATCACAGGAGATGGCTACCCCTTAGCCCAAACAGCACCGCCAGCCAGGCCACTACCTATAACCATCTGTACCCACTGAAGTGGCAACACAGGTCGGACCACGACAGGAACGACACCCTGCACCAGCTCACAATCCAACTTAATGTAATGACGAGGCACAGCTCCTGAACCACTAAACCCAACTCAATGCCCTTCATTACCACAAAATACACTGTTTCTGTCTCAGGTGAAGAAGGATGCACTGAGTCTATAATAAATTAGTATTTTGCACTCGTGTCACACAGTACCTTAACTGGAACATGTTTATCACTTCCAACTAAAGACACAAAAGCATCACCAATGCACTGCTCAAAACCAAAATCCCTGGTCGGTTCCACACACACGGGTTTCTTCATGAAAACTGTCCAGCCAAACATAGCTGGAGCATGAGTATCAATAACGGACATTGGTCCTTCCAATGATCTTCTCCACAGTAGTAATGACCCTGGGAATCTAAGGACATGCCGTAAACGCAGGCGTACCTAAAGGACTGTCCAGAAAATTTTGAACCACCTTGTGCTTTCCCACAGCCGTCATCTCCTCACTCCAAATCACACCTTGAACGCACCTCTGTGAAACCTGTGCAGAAGAGGCTCCCGCTCATTTACATATGTGGCTGTGCGTGGAAGGTTTGTTCAGTTCACATAGACTGTCAAAGTCATTAACTTTAGCAGCTGAACACTGACGCCGGAAATAAGAAGTCACATCACGGACAAATTCAACATGTGTCTGCTCCTCATCTTCAGACCAGGGTCTATACCTTTGCCGATAGGCATCAGGGACCAACTTGAATGCTTTAAGCACAGCCGATTTCACCCTTTCATAATCTAAGTGCTCCTCGGCACATATGGCTAAAAAGCGTCCTGGCCTCTCCCTGTCAGGATGCACTGAAGCAGGAGCACTCTTTCTGCATCTGGCTATTTTCTAGCCTCAGCAACATCATCAAAGAGAGTAGAAATAATCAGGGTCTCTCTCATTAACTTGTGTACCAGACGAAAGCTAGAAGCAATGTCAACACCCCCGACACAGCATCAACAGGAGCAGAATTAATACATTCTGCCCTCTCTAATTAACTTTAATTTGGATTGCTGTACCTCCAATTTAATTTTACGTTGCTTTGCTGAATTTTTGTAATTCAAACTTTTCTTGCTCCATCTGCATTACAGCTCTCTGTGTTGTTCATAAGTTAAAACTTGCAGGCTCAACCACCAGCACAAACACCAAAGTCAAATTTCTGTAACATACCTTGTTCAAATAAAGTTGACAAAATAACATTTCTCAATTCATCTTTATGCATTTTCTCTGCAACAACAATATCACGGTGGTCCGCAATTTCAAACAACCGGTCCTTCTTGCGGCCATTTACAAAAGCTACCATAGGTGTATCAAAATCTTCAATCAAGGAAGCCATAATTACAATTAATAAGCACTGTGTTCCCTGTCAAATACACAATAGACAGGGAAGTTGGTTGTAGCTTACAGGATACAAGATAGATCTCCTTGAGTTGATTAATATTCAAGTTGCACTGGACCAACAACTTGGAGGTTATGGCTGAAAGATAGTGTTATTGATAAAAAAAAAAACCCATCCCTCTAGTGAGTAAAATATAAACTATTAGAGTAATATATATATATTCAGCTATTCAGATATCAGATTAATCACAGGGTAGCTGTAGATTAATTTTGATTAATCACGATTAATTCCAATTCATAATCAATCGTGGATAATTTTATGGGGACATAAATATTCATGACATAAGGCTATATATACACTTAACAGATATGTGTTCAGATTGTAAAATAAAATAAATAAAACATACCAACCTCACCATATTTCAATTAGTCAGTGTCTTTGTAATTCCTTTTAATAAAATAGAAATAAAACATACCAAACCAAACACATTTCATTTTGCAGTCTGTTTGCTATTCCTTTTAGCAAATACCTAATAGGATTGTGTTATTTAGAACAAGAATCAATCTAAAAGATAACGTTCATCCTAAACAGAATCTGAACTTCTTAGCCATGGATTGGTTGGATGAACATTTTTCTTTTCTTTCCTTTTTTTTTATCAAACAAATATCACCACTTTGTCAAAATTGAATGTGGCCCTCTTAACTAGTCATCTTTTAGCCATCTGCTGAGACAAACTAACTTGTTCACATTCTGTGACAGTAGAGCTGACCACTTCTAATGCACAATGTTGCCTGCGACTGAGAACAGTCTTTCACAAGGAAGAGTAGATGCAGGTGTGGCTAGATATTTAAGAGCCAGCAGTGTCAGCTCGTTGTGGGCACCTGTATAAGCTGACGCCCACTCCAAGGGGCAGGCCTGTATACTAATATTGAGTTCTGCTCTGTACCTGTGTATGACTCTGTCGGGAAGCACCTCTTCATCAGATTCTGAATCTGAGCCCATCTTTAGAAGGCTCATTTTCTCCTTTGGTGGCCGAGCTTCAGAAGTCTGTGGAGGGGGTGAATGTTCATGTAGAAGTCTTCCAAATGTGGTCCAAACTTCTTTTCTGTCACTATTGTGAAGGCTCTTCAAGTCTTTAAAACATGGATACAGCGACTTTTCAATCTTGAGCCATTCATTGTTGGTATAATTTTCTTGACGGGAGGCTAGGTCTTCCTTGAATGCTGTCTTGAACCTCACCACATATGCAGGGTCAGCATCAGACACCTCCATTTAATGATGCAGGTGGCAGAAAGCAGGCAGTACCACTGAGCAGGAGTCATAGGATTCCCCAACCAGAATCTGAGTTACATACCTGCAGTGGAAACACACACAGGGACGGAGAGAGAGCCAATTCGTTCCTCTCTACCCCTATGTAAGCCCATATTCATATAAACGTTACTGTGACTCCTGACTGGCTGATTCTATGTATAATTTGGAATATTTCAATCAAAATGTAATTTCTTTCAGCTGATTGGGAGTTTGTTATTGCTTGCCAAAGCACTAGATGAATCTGAGACTATAATGACTTTAGTTGCTATAACAGTTTCTGTCCAGATCAGCACAAGAAGAATTGCAACTAATTCCCCTGTATATACTGATAGGTTATTACTCATTCTTTTGTTTGACATTATATTTGTATCTGGAATGATAAATGCTATTTCAACTTTATTACTTTCTGTCCTTGAAGCATCAGCCTTTATTTTTAGATATTAGTCATAGTGTTTTTCTATAAATCTGTTAATTCTTATCTGTGCTTGTCCGTTTCATCTCTAGAAAATGTAGCTCTACCAGCGGCTCCTCAAATAACCAAGGTGGAATAACAGAGAGAGGCACAGTGTGAATTACTATCCCCATTTCTGCTTCACTGGACATGGTTGTAGCCCTTCGTGGGTTAGGATGACTTTTTTTTATAAGGCCTTTCAGGTTTGTCTAGTATGTAAGTGTTAGTTGGGTGTCTCTAAAATCATCAGTCATTTCGTTCAATTCTACTTGAAAGGCTGAAACCTGGGGCAGATTTTAATGCATTAAAGAACCTGACCTGACTGCATATAATGTGCATTACTAGCCTGTTAGCTCCCCACTCTCTGTCTCTCAAACATCTTATTTCTATTTCTTTTTTCCTTTTATTAACTTTTTCCACAAATAATCCCATTATGAACTGACCAGGTAATAATACATTTCTTGTTAAGCCCTACAAAAATATACTTGAAACATTCTACTATATCTAGGTCTTCAACATGAAGTGTTACTTTAATTTGATTTGGTACTTACATTTTTTTTGTTGGGATACTGAAAACTTAAACCCCCGTTCCTGCGCCTACCCCTCAAGTTTCCTTAATACGTCCTGAAGCTTTTGTACAACATACTCTACATTTCTCCCTCTTGTCAACATGACTCCATCATCTGCAAATAATGAAACTTCTAATGCGCTGTTCACACTTCTAAAAATGTCATGGATGATGACTGAAAAAATATAATGTGCTTTCTCATTTATCGTCCTTTCCATAACTTTTCCAATATATGAGGTCAGAGTCATCGGCCTGTAGCTTCCTGCTGATGTCGGCTCTTTGCCTTTTTTGCAAATTGGGACAAGTTTAGCAATACTTTCTTTACTCCTGACACTTAAGCTGTTCAACATATGGTAACTTGCTTGGTCTATTCCTGTAGTAGGTTTCTTAGCCAGTCTTAGTGCCTTGTTTAGTTCAGTTATGATAAACTTTGTGATTATTATACCCCCATTCTCATTTCCATCCCATAATGCTTCTATTTTTTCTTTCTCTCGTTGTGTCCTTTCCTCATTATTTAGATTATCCTTACTATGAACTTTGATGAATTTCATTACTAAAAATTCAGCTTTTCTCCTATCATCTATTATCTGATTATCTCCATCTTTCATTACAGGACACCCTTATTCTTTTCTATTAAATTACATTTTTCAAATCATACCCTGCCCTCTGTCTAATGCAGTGGTTCTACCCAGAGAGCCACAATATTTCTTCCAATACTCTTTAATCTATCTACTACTTTCCTAACAAATGCTTTCTCCTTATTGTACTCAATAAAACTATGAAGGTTGTGTTTTCTTCAGGATGTTCAATTTTTCATTCCCTCAGTACATTGTTGTGTCCACCATAGAACTATCTTTTTTCCTTCTATTGCCATTACTTCTGGGTATTGATTATATTGCTATTTTCTATTGTTTAATCCTGGTTAATTCTTTATTGAGGTTGTTTATTTCCGGATCTATATTTACATTGAGTAACTTTCTCTCCGTTGCTGGTCTATATTCATCCAAGTTTGCTCCTTCGTATTTCCATTATCCCTCTCTCACATCTTGTTCATTGTTCCCTTCAATTCATATGTTAATAAATATTGGGTAGGGATAACTAACAATTGTGCAGTCCTTGTCAATTTTCCCGGGGTTATAAAAATGTATTAGTTTTAGTGTTTCCTTCTTGAACCATATTTCCGACACCAGTAGTTCTTATTCTAGCTAGGAGGTTAATTGTCTATATTTCGTTCCTTCTTTGATAAACATTCCTTTGATTATGAAATCTAGCGTTAGTTTGAACCCGGTCTATTGGATGCATATTATGTAAAATAATGCTTGGACTATTATTTTGATTTTTTTCTGTTTAGGTTTTTGCTTTCTCTGAACATTGGCTAGAAATAGCAACAGTCTGTTCGTAGGAATTCCCGTGTTGTAGTTATGAGGCTGCATTGGTTCTGTATTTGCTTCAGTTTCTCTTTGGGTGCTTATGTCCTCTTTGTTTTATATGTGTATATTTTCTCTGCATTTGTCACTTTGTGTTTCAACTGTTGAATCTCAACCGTCTGTTTCCTGACCGCACAACCACCTTTTTTCAATTCCTGAAGGCTTTTAGTCTTTCCATTTCTGTGATGGTTCCTCCTTTGAGGTTCTTGCTAAGTCCGTCTAGTGCCTAAATCATACCCATGACTCCCCTCCTCTCACTGACAACATTTCTCTCCAGAATTTCTTTTTTTTACACACCGACTGCAATTTCATTGCCTGCTCTGCACTTTTACATTTGACTATCAGACAGTAATCATGAAGGATCCTCCTCATTTCTATGACTATGCTCACACTGCAGGAACCATCCGACCCAGGACTGATTTTTTGCTCATGTGTTTCATCACTACACCATCTTTACTACCCTTCCAACATCCTTATTTTTTGATATTAACTATTTTGGGTCCACTCAATATCAAGCTCCACATCGTCCGACCACGCATAAGATCAATTTCAATCCATTAACAGTTAAGATTATGCCAATAATTGTGCCAATATTAGTATTCAAGTTTGCCGCCACCCTCACCAACCAACTTCCACTCTACATCCTCAGAGAGTGTGAAGTATGCGGCATGGCCTTAAGTAGAAACAGGAACTCCTGGGTGCCAAAAGTTTTCAAGCAGGTTACCCCCAAGACACAAGTTACTAGTATGTCACCACCAAGAGGAACCAAGGGGGCATAACATGAGTTTCATCACGGTACTCATATCTGCAGTATCCTGCAAAACTGGAGCACAGAACAGTCTGCTGAATAATATGGTGAAGGGTCGTCTTTTAATTTCAGTCTATGCTTGTTCCTATCATGAAGGGCCCACCATCAGTGGTGAAGGACACGACACTGTTGACTGTGATAGTTTTACTTTTATGGCCACGCAAGGCAAGTGCCTGATTTTATAATCTTGTTTGATATTTACTGGTTTGACATTTGCAACAGAATTTGTACAAATTAGGTATGCTGGCCTGGTAGAGGTGATTGTAGTCATAATAAATGGGTACCTTTCTGCCCAGTGAGTGTAGAAGATATTGGTCAACTTTCTCTTGAGTTCTATATTAAAAAGTTCAATAAAAGGCACATTTAAGTTGATTTTTAAAAAAAATCAATGACATGCCCCCAGACCCCCGATCTTTATTGTGTTAGATTTTAGGATGCATGAATAAAATTTGCCTCTTTAATGACATTTTGTAGATAGTTGAAGAGGTGACTTGATTTCGAGGCAGATCCACAAACACATGAGCTCATTGGTTTTTATATCCCCCAAAATTCGGTGATTTTATGGAATCATCATCAGCGCTGCAGCATATTTCAGGTTGAGGAGATCTAGCTCGTATAAGTCATGGCTTACTCTAATAGTTCATATCGTGAAGTTTCTATTTTTATTTATTTATTTTTTTTAATAATACACTGGACATAACTATACGCTGAATTTGAGTAGTTCAATCATGGGGATTGCTTGCACAGTTTAAACATCCGACTAAAGAAAACTGCTACGGTCCCTATTCAGAACATGGCTCAGAGGGATCCATAACACATAAAGAAAGCCACCAATGTTGCAGTTTAACAAGATTTAATAAAGATTTGAGAGGGGCTTCTCCTTTATAGCTGACCCCCTGTTCCGCCTAATAATGTGTTTATGCATATACACAGTGTTCACCACACTACAGAAAGCCCTCACTGAGGCCCCTGACCTCTACCCACATGACCCCAACTCGCCTTTCTTGCTCGACACGGACGCCAGTAATATCGGGTCAGGTGCCGTGCTATCCCAGGCCACACCGGAAAGAGAAAGAGTGGTGGCTTACTACAACAGGACATTCAACAAAGCAGAGCGCCTCTACTGTGTCACAAGACGGGAACTGCTCGCCGTGGTCAGTGCCATTTGCCAATTAAAATTCTACCTTGGGGGCCTCCACTTCACAGTCAGGACCGACCTCTCAGCTCTGCAGTGGGTCATGTCCTTTGAAGAACCTGTGGGCCAGCTGGCGCGCTGGATCGAGGAACTACAGGCTTACGACTTCACTGTAGCCCACAGACCAGGGGCTTGTCATGGAAATGCGGACCATCTTTGCCGGTGCCCCTGCTACCCGGATGCCTGCTGCTACTGTGAGAAAAGAGAGTCACGAGAGGAAGGGAGCTGCAACAGGACGTGAGGTGGGCAACGGTGGGGCTGGGAGGTCAACTTGCACACCAGGAACTGGCAGCTGTAGATGCAGCAGAATGGGCCGCAGACAAGGGGAGGACCCGGATATCAGACCGGCCCTCTTGTGGCTGACAGCCCAGCGCCGACCGCCATGGGAGGAAGTGACAAGGTACTCTCGAGCTACAAAGGTTCTGCGGTCGATGTTTGAATCCCTCCGCTTGTTTGATGGACTGCTGCAGAGGGGGTTGGAAGGAGCCAGCAACGGGAAAGATTTGATGGCAGGTGGTGGTGCCCAAGATCCTGCGAGAGGTGGCCCTCCAATCGACGCATGGGGCCCCAGGATCTGGACAAGGGCCAGCAGAAGTGGGACGTAGAGGACTACTACCGCCACTGTGACAGCGGCACTGGAAGGGCCCCACAGATAGATCCCATGCTCGGCTACAGCGGTTCCCAGAAGGCTCCCCCATGGAGAGGGTGGGGAATGAGGTTATCGGTCAGTTTCCCCGTACAGGCAATGGTAACCGGTATGTTCTCAACGCTATGGACTATTTTACTAAGCGGCCGGAGGCTTACAGACTACCAGACCAAGAGGCGGTGACCATAGTGGATGTGTTGGTGGAAGGGATGTTTAGCAGATTCGGGGTCCAGGAGATCATTGACACAGATCAGGGCAGGAACTTTGAGTCCTGTGTGTTTGCTGCCATGTGTGAGAAACTGGGCTACCACAAGTTCCACACCACCCCCCTCCATCCCCAAAGTGATGGATTGGTCGAAAGGTTCAAGTGGTGTAGTAGCAGTAGTAGTAGGGGTGAATTAGTGTAACGGCCTGAGCGACATGTTATGGTTTATGTTAATTCTTCTGCTGTACAGCACAATGTTGGACTGTAGTTAAGGGAATGTCACTTTAATTAGTTCGGAATTGTGTGTTCGTTAATGTAAGTGAATGCATCACATCACAAATGTAAAGTGCATTATAAATTAAATGTATTATTATTATCATTATTACATGACAGCAGAGGTGATGTAAGATGTAGGTGGCTAGGAACATGTCTGTCACATTGTTACAGACAGCGAGTTACATGAGTTAGCACGCCTGTGATTGGCGGAGAGAGTCAGGGTAGATGTGATTCTTCCCGGTGGGCATGTATGTGTGAGAGAATGCGACGGTTGAAAGTGTGTTATCTCAGCGATAGGGATCGCTTTTACTACGGCCAAGAGTAACCTGTGTTCGACTAAAATAATAAAATCCGACAAACGGAAATAACGTCTCATAGCTTCATCATTGTGGGATGCTATGATAGTATGTAAAAACATGATTGAAACAAGGAAGAGCATGTTCGCGCATCAGCGCACGCATAACAAACATATAAAGAAATATGGAGAAAACGAGGCTGAATGAATATAACTGTATACTGGTAAAAATTGCTGGTGCTGTCAGGCTGACATTGATTGGCAATAAATTCAATAAATAAAAAAATTATAGTGGGAATGTGATTATTTCTAACAACCACTGAAATAGATGAAGGTCAGAGTTGTTAGAATGAAACATACTGCTGTCGTTCCACGTTCTATGCCTTTTCCCTTCATTGACAACAGTAGAGGAAGACAGGGTTGCTGAGGAAAAGAGAAATGTGAAGGGAGGAGGAGAGGGTGGAATATTTTATCCTGCCGGTGA
This sequence comes from Lophius piscatorius, assembly GCA_009660295.1. Classification (NCBI taxonomy): domain Eukaryota; kingdom Metazoa; phylum Chordata; class Actinopteri; order Lophiiformes; family Lophiidae; genus Lophius; species Lophius piscatorius. Next base: position 119,411 of record VRLP01000299.1, read on the forward strand.
TAAGTGGCATTTGATGGACATATACACATAGATGAGGGCAGAGCAGCAACTGTGTACTCTGAATACTGATTAGCCAATCAGAGCACTTTTTTCCTTAACACCAGATATACTCGTTGGCTGCCATGGCAACCAAGACAGCATCATAGCCAGAGGAAGAGAAGGAAGTGACTTGGTGTGTGTCTGTATGTGTCCACTGAGACTGCACTATAAGGAAACATTGAAGAAAATATTAACCTATATGATAATGAATGACGGCCATCATTCATGCCTCAGATATTTAAAGTGCTACAATCTTCCATTTATCCACAGTTTAATGTGGAAAAAAAGGATAAATTGACTAGGTTTGACGTGAAATACATAATTTGTAGTAACCTACCCACTCATAAGTAATGTCTTTCAGCCAATACTTATATTATAGCTGACCCTTCATGTTTTCTTTCACCCTCACTACTATATTTCAATCAGTCAATCAATCAGTCTTTATTTATATAGCGCCAATTCACAACAACACTTGTCCCAAGGTGCTTTCCAGAAAGAGCAGGTCTAGACCAAACTCTTTATATAATTATCTACAGGACCCAACAAGTTCCTCTGTGAGCAAGCACTTGGCGACAGTGGCGAGAAAAAACTGCCGTTTAACGTTCAGAAACCTCAAGCAGATCCAAGAGTCAGGGTGGACGGCCTACTGCCATGACCGGTCGGGTTTGAAAAGAGAGAGAGAAAGAGAGGGGGAAAGAGAGATACAGACAGGGGAAAAAGCAAAGATATTAGCTATGGTATCCACTTTCCTCCCCTTCTCCAGGGTTGGGCCCAGCAGCAGGGATCCCAGGTTGATAATAACATTCATAGTAATGTAACATTTAGCAGTAGCTTATGGGGAAATATTATACAATAATAATAATAATAGTAATCATCATCACGAGCATCTTGTGATCATTGGACATCGAGCAGGTCCACAGCAGCAGATGAAATCACCAACCATATGACCTTACAGGGCGAGAAAACACAAAGACTCCAGGGAAGAAGACAAGTTAGTATCATGCAATAATCCAGTAACATGCATTAAAGTGAGAGGTATGTATAAAGAGGGACAGTGAGAGAGGAAGATAGAAAAGCTCAGTGCATCATGGGAGATCCCCTGGCAGTCTAAACCTATAGCAGCATAGCTAAGAACTAGCTTATGCCAGCCTTAATTATAAGCTTCATCATAAAGGAAAGTTATAAGTCTACTTTTGAATGTAGAGAGGGTCTCTGACCCCGAACCAAGATTTTGAGATGGTTCCACAGGAGAGAAGCCTCATAGCTGAAAGCTCTGGCTCCCATTCTACCTCTGGAGACTCTAGGGACTACAAGTAACCCTGAATGTATTCATATATTTCAGTGTTTCCATAAACAAAAGGCAGATTTCTAACAGAAAGTTCTGATAAACCCATTTTATCCTCTCTATTAGGCATTAAACAGCAGACAGAAATGGTCACAGACAGCTGCAATGGTTTCCCTCTGCACTCCAAACCAAGATTTCAACTGAACATAAACCTATAAGTGGCAATTAATTATTCTCCCATATTTTGTCAAAACAGTGTCTCATTACTAAATAAGATAAGCTGCTTATATTAATCAGTACACACACACATACAACCGCAATGATTATGTGAAGCGACAAAATTTGCATTTTGACTTTGCTGTGTTTACTTACATATTTGAATATATTGTTTTATTTCTGGACTCCTCAGTGGCAGAGTGGGGAGCACAATTGCTTCAAAGCAAAAAGGCTCCAGGTTCAAGTTGATACCATTGGCACTTCCTCCCACTATCCAAAAAATATGCAATTTTATGCAATTTGGATTCTGTTAATGTAAAAAAATTTAAGTAAAGGCTACTATTGTAAATTTAAACATGCTGAGTACTGTGTTTGTACAATTTAACCAGTTTGGTTTTTACAACAGTTGAAACTAAATTAGTTTAAGGAAACATGTTTCCACATACTTCTCTAATAATGTCAACTAATTCGTTATAGGAATGCACTTTCTCAGTGTCATATTGCATTATTTTATAATTGGAAGTTGTGGCATACCGCTGAATTTCTATCGTTGACACTGTCTAATTAATTGCTCTTTCATCCATATATTCACTCTCCTTACCTTGAAGATAAGATCAGACTGTATTCATCGATTTAGCAGTAAATGAGCTGAAAAAAAACCAAACTAAAAATGCATCATGGAGCTCGGAGTATTTTGCAGATGTCAGAAGTTTCATTCGCTGTAAAAACACGTAATTTAAAAAGCTTTTAATTTTTCATTTGATTTTGTAATGGATAATATTTAGTAAATGAGATGGAGCTTATTCTAGATTGAACTTTGGTCCCAGGATTTCACTCTAATGGCTGTGAATTACTGTATAAACAGACATATAGAAAAAGAGAAAGGAAAAGTCAAACAGGTAGTCTCGTTGCCTCATTGCTTGGACAATTTTTGTGCTCAACTATCATGCAAAACATGAGTAGTGGACTGACAGGGAGAAATGCCTAGAACAGAACGGAACTGAACAGAACCTTAATATTCCATGCAAGCCCGAAGATTTCTATAGATTCTATCTATGAATAAGATCTATACTTTCTGAATTAGGTATTGTAGGAAGCACTCCATATTTCCCATAGAAATAATTGATTCTTAACCACAGCATGGAATGTGATTTAAAATATAGCCTTTTTTTAACTTTAAAAAGTTGCCTCCAGTATCTTATGCATTGGGATTATAGCACAGAAATGTTTTGAGTGCTCATCCAGTTTAACAGATATTCTAGCTGTGATGTTGATGGCATACACACACCATGAGTCATGCCTACGGCCGACTCCGACAGTTCTCTGTAGATTGTTCTCACTGCACAATCTCGTCCTGAATCACAAAGCCGCCAGCTGGTATTTTAAGATTTAACCCTGGGTTATAAAACCCAGGGTTGTGACATTTAAAACAATCATACTGTCTGCACATTGGAACATATAACAGGCCCAGATTACACAGATTACCATGTCCTTCACTGGGGGCTTCTCATGTTTTGCCTGTTATCCTGGACTTAATCCAACTCTGTTACTCCTCTTGTGCCATTTCTTGTGAAACACTGGAAGCTAGGACCTCTGTTTCAGCCTGTTCTGTCTGCGCTCAAGGAAAGACCACCAAATGACAATAAGATAACCTTCTACCTGTCCCAGTCACCCGTGGCCTAACATAATTCACAAAGTGAATTCTTGCCCTAAGGCAGTACATTTTTCTTAATTTCTCTGTTTTTATTTCAGTGATTTGAATCTCAGGCAATACTTTGAGAATGGATGTGTCGTTGAGAAAGGATGCCTGTGAGCTCATATACTGTAAGTGCCACTCTAGTTGTTTATAATTCAAACTTTCATCTATAAGAGGAAGATTGTCTGAATTGCTTTTTAAAATCTTTTATAACCAGTAAGCCCATAATCAGGATTCTACCTCACTTTTATCTTTTCTTTGGTTTTTAACTGTGTACAATGCTAGATTTTATAAAACTGTAGGTTTATGTCACAGTTAAAGGTTGTACTATGTGCCTACAGCACACTTGGGTCCATTGTCCATCCAGCTGTGTCACATGGAGAATCCCACTGGTCCTATCCCACACAAACTGTGTAGAATAACATGAACTTAGTGGTATTTCTATCCAATGTTCTGCAGTAGTTATCAAAGAGTTTCTGAGCAAATTCATTGATTGCTTTTGGTGTTACTGTATTGTTATGATGTTAGAGCTTTTTTTAGATCTAAAAGTTAAGCAAGGGTAGAAATATTGATGTATTTTGTGTCCAACCGCAGATTACTCACTCGTGACTGTGACTGGCACAATATAACTGACAGTAAATACATTTTTTTTGCCCTGCCCATAGAGACCAAAGCTATGCAAATATTTCTGACAGTTGTGAAGATATTTTAAGTTTATTTTGGGTATGTAACTCAGGTGAGGGTTAATTTAGAATAACTATTTGGTAGAACAGGGGAGTCTCATACTCATACTACTCAAATACTAAACATATATTAAATGTATTATTATTATTATTATATATTTACTGTAGTATTTGAGTATTTGAGCTGTGGGTTTTTAAAAACCATGATACCATGAAGCTGATACCCCCATTTACAGTTTTTATCGTTCATCTTTACCACCACAAGGTCAATAGTTGAATAATGCTGGTCATTCACAGAAACAAACAAGAAGTGTTCACAGGAATGTATCTGATTGGTCAGTATAGGAGCTTCCTGATGTTTTGGTGATGTTTAGTTATCAGATGTTCCTGTGTTTCATGCTAGCACCCTCTGAAGCTCGGTTTGTGCTTGGCCTTAACATTTTATTGCACATTAACAGTGGGAAAATTGAGGAGATGTTCTTTTAGACTACTAACCCACCAGAGGTTGCATCAACTGTGTGATTGGAGGAAATGTCTCTTACTAGACAGACAAGCGGGGAGAATTGAAGAATCAGCAGGTTTAATATTGAAGAAGGAAGGCCTCGCCATCGGAATATATAAATATTAGATCTCATGTGAAGAGAATTTCCACCGACTAGCCCCCTGATGAATACACACCAATGTCATTATTTGGAATGACATCAAAGCAGCTCTTATTAAAGTCTGTATCATATCTCAGTCATAATCCGAGCTTCATCTCTCTATTTCTAACAACTGGAGTATTTGAATCTTTACGAGCGATGCACTGGCTTAATGCTCTAACAAATGTGTAGATATGAAACTCCTTTGCAACAGCCAAAATGCCTTTATTGCCCCCAGCAAGGACATTGGGACCTATAAAACCCAAACTCCACAGAAGTATTTCAGTTTTACTCTATAATCAGGGAATCAGACACATCACATAGGCAACTGGTACCTTTTATAGTGGTTATAACCAATGACAGTAATCCACTTACAAAATGTGGTGGGGCCTAGAGAGGAGGCAGGCACACAAGAACCCCTCAGCAGGTGGCCTCTTTCAAGGCACAACAGTGCCCTAAGTTTAGGAAGTATTCAGGCAGATTTCTCCATTAACGTTTCTCCATTTAAGTTATTGCCAGCCTCTAAATCTAACAACCACTCCAACCAACTTTCTGAGTACCTCTCAAAATACTTTGTTGCCGGTCGTTGTCTACGCCTTCAACTGCAGAATCTCTGTTCAGCCCACTGAGCGCCCAGCTCCAACCCAAGGAAAGATCAAAAGGATTGAAGGCGGCAATAGCCACATTGTGATGTCAAAACTACAAACGGTTTATTATTTTACTTTATTTCATTTTAAATGCTGCAAAACGGGTAACGTCACCAGGATTTAATCTCCCCTAACATTTGCCAAAATCAACCCCTGGGTAACATTTCATGCGGCTCCGTCCTGTAGTTTTTCTGTAGCCTGCTCACAAACAATAACATACAAACCATACTAGAAAACCAACAAACATACATAGAAACAAACATAAAAACGCAAAGAAGTGGAAACATAACCTCCTTGGCGGAGGCAATGATCACTGTTTAAAGAGGAGGCATCGCATGGCAAAGAAATTGTATTTGTTGCATCAGAAATTGTAGCGGTGCAGACACGGCTGTAACTGCATGTTTTGTTTTGTTGGATTGATGACCTCCATGTTCTTTCCACAGTCCATAAACATGCAATTTAGGTGAATCGGGTTCTCCAAATTGTCGGTTGAAATGAATGTGAGTGTGAATGATTGTCTGTCTCAGTCCTGAAGAAATGTTGATTTGTTCATGGCGTACATTGCCTCTAACCCACAGAGCAAGAAGAAGCCTTCATTTGTCACATACAATCATACAAGCAGTACATCGTAGTGCTTGTCATTTTTTCTCTACATTTAACACAGTGAGGGTAGCTATCTGCGGCACCCAGGGAGCAGACTGGGCTTTAAAAATATGTCAGGTGGGATTTGGATGTTTATTCATTATATTTGACTGAATGCTGACTCTCAGAAGGGGGAATAAAATTCTGAGATCTTGAGGTAGATCCACATTGAGGTGAAGTTTTTTGGTCCAGCCTGTGCTGTGGTTTTATAAAGGCAGTGGGTGGAGATGCTCATGTGAGATTAGGATGCAGATGAGTCAGCAGTTTCCATGATACAGATGCTACATGCGTCTTATATCTTACAATGACTTATGAATAAACAGTAAATGACTACAAGATCATTATCTTGTATAAATAAATACAGAATAATACCATTGTGTCCTACCTTTTTTCCCACACTATGGAAATTTGTGCTAAGATTATTTAAAAAAAAGAAAAAAGGTATCCTACTGGACTTAAGTGGATCTGTAGATTGTTGAATTTACTATCTTTTCATCTTCTGTCGTCATTCCTTGGCTGTGACTTATCCTGCCTTCATTTTTGATGTTCTGGATTGTTCTCTTTATTTCATATAAACATTATTGATCTAAACATATTCTGCTATATAAGACATTAAAACTTACACCACAATCCTCTTTGTCTTATTGTCGATTCAGATTAGATTTTTTCATTGTCTATAAAGTGACCAAATAAAACATTTTAACCCCTAAGGTCAGAAAAACATTTATTATCTTGTTAGCATGGCACCTGTTAGTGGGTGGATATATTATTGAAACACCTCTACCAGTGCTGCATATCTCCTGTGCACTGGAATTTGGTACAGGTATTTTGACAAAAAGGCTTTGGTTGAGAGGCCGAAGCATTCTCATTGTGGCGTTGATATGATGTATGGTTTAATGGCAGAGGGTAAAAATAATTGAATGAGGAGCTCACTAGCAACCAAGACTCATTGATACACATGAGGAGTGAAGGCTCGCCTATGTTGCCTTATATCACCGCAGTGGAGCCACGGAAGTACAAAGTGCAGAAACGTAAATGTTGATACTGATTGAATTGTTTTCGGAACACATAGGGCAGTTCCTGTGGCAAATGTGGACGTACACCATATTAAGGAGATGCTTATAATAATAGAAATAGTTTTTTTTTAGACACATATACAGATAAAAATTATTTCAAGACTTAATGAATTTATGTGTTTGAATCTAATGGCCAATAATAATAATAATGATCTTCCTTTATTTATCACATGTTACAAAGTTCAACGTTGTGAAATTTATCTCTGCATATTAAACATCCCTGAGGGAGCAGTGGGCGGTCCCGGTGAAGGACCATCGGCATTTTCTGTTAGGGTCTGGGCTTGAACCCTGGTCTCCCAATTGACGGACAGCGGCTCTACCCACGGAGCTAAACCCCCGATAATGTCACATTATTGAGCACTAATGGAATGACCTCGCGGATCCTCGAGGATATCCTCACCAGTAAAATCATTGTGTAATGTGTAAAAAAGAAAATAATAATAATAATATATTCATTCATGAAAAAGAATTTGATGAAAATATTTTTAGCACAGAACCAGAGCATATATTTTTACAATTCTTTTTTTTTAATGTATTTTGAGCATTACCATTTTTCAACTATATTCATATGATATCAACATCTACATGAATATATCACACTTTTATTTATTTTTAAATTATTTTTTTCGTTCCTATAGCTTTCAAGTGTGGTAGCTATATAGCTTTTACTGCTAAGGGATTTCTCACAATGCAATGAGCGACATGCTCTCTCTTTCTTTCTCTCTCCTTCTCTATTCATAATAATTACATGTTCCATAAATGATTGGACCCACTCCATTACAATTACTCTGACACAAAATGTTTTGGAGTTTTGTCATCCGTGTATAAAGATAAATAAATATTTAATAACACTAGCAGTTTAAGCAAAAAGTTGATGTCAGCATCCAAACATATTCACTTCTGAAGTTTGAACAATAACATAACCGAGATTGCCTTCTTAGCTTTGCTAGTTAACATTTGTTGAAACCTGCGTCTGTATCCCAGGTTTGCATTTGTTCAAGGACTCGGTCTACAGATACCTGTTCGACTCATTTGTTTAACAGCATTAAGTTCTGTTAAATGAGATGCTCTGGTACATGACAAAATTAAATCTATGTAAAATAAGTACAAAATATTTAAGGAAAACCAAAAATAATAAAACAATATTAAATGATTTTAAAAAAAGCAGTCAATAAAATAGAGAATGCATGAAAAAGCAAAGAAACATAAAAAAACATAATAAGAAAACATACCAAATTAAATTCCGACCAAAACCCAGCAAAATTGCATGTACTAAGATGTGTTTTTAAAAGTGATATAAAAGATCTCCTCTGGGAGATCAGTCTCCCTATCCTCTTCCTGAGAGTGGGGGCCCCAGAGGGCCCGTTCACCCTTGGTCCTTAGCCTGGATTGAGGAACTGCTAACAGAGTATTGGCTGAAAACCTTAGGTCAGCACAAGGCTCATGAAAAGCCAGGAAATTGGAAATGTATTCGGGAGCGAGTCCAGAGGGGATCTTAAAAGTTAGTAATCAAATCTTGATTTCAATTCTAAAACTTAAAGAAAGCCGAAGAAGGGAGGCTAAAACAGGAGGAATATGGTCTTTCTGTTTGGTTCTGGGGTTCTGTAAAAGCTGTAGACTATGTAGAATGGATGTCTGTTGATTTATACATACATATAGTTATTTAAAATAGTCTAAAACAGATAAAAGCATATGTGACTATCTCTAAATTACCTCTGGATAAAACCAAACTGGTCTCGGACAACCTCATGAGCTGCACAAAACAAGAATGTCCAACAATGTTGACATGTTTGTTCAGAGGGAGTTTACTGTTGAAGAAATCACCAAAGTTATTGCATTTTAAAACTTTATGATCTGGTAATAATGGTTGCTCTAACAAAATAAACACAGGCTAAAAACATGTCAGAAAAAACAGTTTAATCTCTGTAGTGATTTTTTACGTGTGGTTTCCAGTGTTTGGTGATTCTAATTATTTTCTCCTTGCCTCCAGGGCTTTTAGCCAGCCATTGTCACACAGTTCTATCTCCAGGCATCCTCATCTGCTAACATCCTCTCCACCCCCCCACCCCCCATCTGTATCAATCAGTGCAACTTTGCATCACCTGAACATTAAAATCACCATTTGACCTGCACTATAAATTATACTTTTTTTTTTTTTAAAGTGTGTCTCAATTTCTGTATGAGCTTGTCTGTCCAGTTCTAAACTTTATCCCAAAGCTTAACAGCCGCAGAGGAATGATGATTGTTTTACCTCAAACGTGAAAAGTCTGCGGTTGCTACTATTCGCTGCTCATTCTCTGTTGTGTCCATGAATCCATTCACCCTCCAAAGTGGATAAATAATACTAGAGCTGCCACAGCCTGTCATAATGAAACATCCCTCTCAGTCACTGAGCTCAGACTGGGCTAAAACTTAAAACTGCCTTATATCTTTAGGGTTTAGTGACATCTGGTGGTCTGCTTGCAGACTGCAACTTACTGAACACTCCTGAACTCACTTTCGCCTGTGGCGGCTACAAAAAACATTTGAACACAACATTCCTTGTCTTGGGTCAAAAATGGTTTGCCCTAAGTGCACTTCTGTAGATCCATGGTAAGTTCTGGCATAAGGTCTGCACCCTTTGAAAACATAATGCCTTATTTCAAGGTAATACAAAAACAATATTATAGTTTACATCATTGTCTGATAGCCTGTTAAAGCTTGACTTTAAACCACTGGAATAATGGGCTATTAAGCCCATTTTTGGATACATTTGATCAAGACTAGTACGATTCAGCAAAGCCAGGGGTTTATACACCCCCCCCCGTCGCCTGCTAACCATACTACTGCACCTGACCCCAAAACCCATCACTGCAGGTTTTGAGCCCACAGGGCGGTGGCATCATGAAGCCCCGTCTTTTCCAGAAAAATCCAACTGCGAGGAGACCCCAGTGTAGACACACAACTTGCTGGAGGGTCTGTCCTTGTCCAGTTTGCTAGACCAGAGAAGGAGGGGTTGATAGCCAACTACTTGACCTGATTGCAGTAACATCTGGATCAACAACCTCTGTCTGTATGCCTCCTGCCATATAGGTGGTTTTCAATGATATGGCATCTGTGCAACCTTAGTGAAGACAAGTTGTTCTGTTAACAGCATTGGTAACAGTATTTCTTTGAATTATTTCATGCATATTTCTGAACAATCAGGTCACTACACAGGTGTTACAATAAAAAATTCTACTAACTGTTTTGTGTGCTTTGTTTGATTAACAAATGAACCATGAATGATGAATAGACATCATTAGAAGATAGAGCTAATTATTATTTATTGCATTGTTTCTCTCTAATTTGTTTTACAATAACTGTGTAAAACTTAGTTGGTGAATTTAGCAGGGAGCAGACAAGGTTTCAGTGCCCTATAAAGAAAAGTGGATAAGATGGCTGAGACGTGTGTGTCTCAAATAATCAGAGCATGTGAGTTGATGGTGCAGCTGGGAGACTCACCTGAAATTCAAAATAGCAAGGTAACAAGGTGGATCATGCCCTCTTTGATGAAATTATAATAGGCAGTCATTAAAAGAGGGCTGGTGTAGGTCACATACACACACTCGCACAGAAATAGTAATTATCTGCTGCATGTTTAAACGGCATGTATTCTAGGAAATGGTTTATACCAAATCTTGGCACAAACCATAAATATATTGATAAAAAAAGAAGAAAAATAGGGAGCTAAAGATTAAAGTTGCCAAGATATTGATTTCTGGAGGAGTCCATTAATGTAGAGAAGAGTAACAGAGATGATGCTGAGGAGAAAAAAACATCTACTGATCCAAACTGAAAGCAAATTGACTTGCGAGACAAGGCCAAGTTCATCTCATGACTGCTCGGATTCATACGACACATAGCTAATGAAACAAAAGGGGAGTGAAAACAAAACTTAAGTTTGTTTGCCAGACAAATTGTCGATGCAACAACAACAGAGCTACAACCTGCGGAGGGGTGTTGTGTTAGGGTGACTGTATTGGGGGGCACAGTGCCCCCTGGGTCTGGGCCCTTTCGAAAAGCTAAACTAAGAAGATTTATGTCTTAAACAGGAGACACCGACACAGGAAAACAGATAGCATGGTAAATAATTAACACACTGGAAAGAGGCAAAAAAAAAAGCCCATTTGTTCAGGCCACCTAAGACAATATTAATGTTAACAGAGCAGATGCTACAACAATTGCTTCCTTTTAGGCGATAAGCCCTCTGCAGGTCTCTTGGTGGGCTGTTGCTCCAGACTGTCTGCTGTGTATTCTCATACGGCAATCGCAACTTAGCCATCGAATCATCCTGTTAATCTTCAGATAAACCATGCATATCACATCTTCATCCAGCGCCATCAGTGTCATGAGGATAGGCAGCTGCTGCAGGCGAGCCCACGGAGTGGGCTCTAGCTAGAGCTCGGCTGACCGGTCAGAAAAATCCCTGTGGTCTAACCACAGGTTATCAACCAAGTGTCAGATGAAGCTAGGCTTTCCACAAAAAACACTCGTCCTTCCACTGTCAACCACTAGAGCTGGTGATGAAATGCACAAGCTACTGGACCTGTCAAACTGTTGGTTCAGAATAACCCTCACACAGAAAGACATGTCTCGTGCAAAGAGGGGTCTCTCTCCCTCCTCATGGAATCACGCGGGAAATACAAGACGTCCGCTTTGCTCTAGTGCTCATTTTCTGAGGCTTCTTCAGTAAGGTAAATGGAGATCATGGTGCTGTACCTGGGGAATTGACTGAAAGGGAAAGGGGGGAAGAAAATTAGAAAATATGATCCTTATGTTGCCAGTGCTGATATTCCCTCAAAAACAGCTAGTTGTCAGTTTGTGTCACAGTGATCTACTCCTTGGCTCCAGCCTTTCTCAGGTATATCACCTGAAATCACCTCTACAGGTAATGCAATCACCAGGACGCACATAAATTACCTCAATATTACATTCCTTTAAGTGTATCCATCCAAAAGGAGTTTGCACCTCATCAAAATGTTTATTGTTTGACCCGGTCTACTTTAAGACCAGAAAGAAAGCACTCCCACAGTCTTGCTGTGTGTAAAGATTAATCCTGATCACAAACAGTGAAATATATCCTTGGAAACATGAAAGATTTGGGTTGAGTGAGGGAACAATTTTTTGCAGCGGAGACAAGCTCTCTCATCTCATTCAGTGTTTGGGCAAAACTATCAGACTCAATTATTATCTGCTGGCCTAATTAGCCTCATTAAAATCCTAAAAATGGAAATGTCCAATTATTGCCACATATTTATCCTTTAGAGTCTTGTTGGAGGAAACTGTGAACAAAGAAGGACCTCGACACAAAGATTCTGCCAACTGAGCAGAAGTCTTCAGCGCAGACTAAACCTTTGTAAGTTAAACCTTTTCTGTATTAGCCGGTATTTCCACAATCTATGTTTGGGGCAGATGGTGGATCCAGCCGGAGATGTGCTTAGTTCTAATCCTGTCCATCTTTGTCATTCCTGAGGAACATCTTAACATCTTCAATTCGGGCACTTAGCTCTACCTCCTGACTTTTGGTCAGTGCCACCGTCTCTTAACCATCCAGCCGAGCTGGTCCCACTACCATCTTGTAAATCTTTCCCTTCATACTTGCAGCTACTCTTCAGTCACAGATAATTTCTGACAACTTCCCCCTGCCTGCTTACGATTCTTCACCGCTTTTCCACACTCCCCATCGCTCTGAACAGTTGACCCCAGGTACTTAAACTCCTGCACCTTCTTCACTTCCAGTCCTTGCATCCTCACCATTCCACCTGCCTCCCTTTCATTCACACACATATATTCTGTCATGTCGTTGATGTTCATTTCTCTTTTCTCCAGCAAATACCTCCACCTCTACAGGTTTTCTTCCACCTGTTCCTTGCCCTCACTACAGATTGCAATGTTATCCACTAACATCATAGTCCATAGAGACTTCTGCCTGACTTCATCTTGTCAGCCTGTCCATCTCCATAGCCAACAAGAAGAAGTTAAAAAACAGTCCTTGGTGCAGTCCCACCTTCACCTGGAACCCATGTGGCACTTCTACTACACACCCGACCACTGTAATATTGCTGTCATACATATCCTGTACCACTATAACAAACATCTCTGTCACTCACGACTTCCTAATGCAATACCACAATACCACAGTCTGAATTCTGTCGTACGCTTTCCCTTGATCCACAAAGACACAATCCAACTCCTTCTGGCCTTCCCTGTACTTCTCCATCAGGACTCCCAAAGAAAAAAATCTCAAACATTGCATCTGTAGTGCTCTTTTTGTATGCTGTTGTTCTCTCAAAGCAAACAACACACCTGTAGTACCCTTTCTTGGTATGGAACCAAACTGCTGCTCACAAATTGTCACCTCTTTTCTTACCGAGCTTCTAAAAAGCTTTCCCAGATCTTTGTTGTGTGGCTCATTAGTTTCATACCTCTGTAGCTGCAAAATCTCTGTACATCTCCCGTGTTCTTTTAAAATCAGCACCAGTTCACAGTACACTCACTCTCCAGGGTCATGTTGAACAATCTCGTAAAATACAACACTGTCCTGTCCATATATATATATATATATATATATATATATATATATATATATTTGCATGCACTTTATTGTATCTTAACATACATGTTTTTTTTTTATTTCTAGAATATCTGTAAGCTGGAGCTGCTACAGCTTCTAAATTTGCCCTTCCGCTGGGGCTGAGTGATTTACTTTACTTTATTTCACACATTGCAGATATGCTGTAAACGCCCAGCACCCGGCGTTGTACAAGTAATCCCCCTGATCGAACACTTCAAATTAAATGTGAACTTATTTCCACATTTTTCAAAAAAAAAAAAAAAAACTCCCCAAGGTGAATAAAAGTGTCTAAATATGGGTAAAATATGATATAAACAAGAAAGATTTCCTAATCTTAAATTAATTTGTCCATCCACATATTAATTATTTCATAACAAAGGTTAAGAAATAATGTCTGAAAAAACCTACCCCTAGTGTCAAAAATATACAACTGACCTTTCCCACAATGAATCCAGTTCTTTCTGGCATTAAAGTCTATGAGGGTATAAAGGTTTAAAATAATCAATGACATTGTTTTCGAGGCGTGTCTGCAAAAAGAGTGTTTTTCGTAAAAGAATCTCCTCCTAATGAGCAAAATGTGAACTTTTAGCGTAATATATATGCACCAAATTTGCACTTAATTAGACCAACGGTTGAGAAATTATGGCTGAAAAAATATGGATTAGGGTTAGATAAAGCTCCCCCTTGTGTCAGAAATATAAAACTTATCTTTCCCAAAATACCTCCACTTCTGTATATGTGTATAATAATTTGAAAATGATCCATGAAATAGTTTTTGAGTTATTGCGTCAACACGAAGGATCTGCGGCGGAGATGACCATTCCCATAATATCCCACTTTTCGGGCATACAATCATTGGGTAAGAGCGGCACAGTCTTTTACGACTGTCCCGTAAAGATGTAATGTATTTTCATAAAGGACGAAGATGTAATCTAATCCTTTATGAAAATAAAATCCTGACTGCAGACTACTGATAAAAGTGTTTGGATGAATCGCACCTGAGGAAGGTACATAAGTTCGAACGCTGGTATGTCTGCTGCTAGACAACAATGTGAATGTGTGATAAACTATAATCGTCATATCTATGACTGGAAATAAAAACTCTCATGAAGATGTTTTGAAAAACTAAACACTATGTTTTTCCTTATTATTTTTGTCAGCATCATTGATGTTATCTTTGAATAAACATTCTTGCATATGAATTTAAACCCTCAAAAGTTTGGTATAATCCCAAATGTTACAGTAAACAATATAATATGTTGTGTAAGTGTACTGGAACATTCAGCCATGGCAGGAAGTCCAGCCACCCCCTCTCTGTGTGAGTGTGAGGCCTGACTGTGGTGTGTTTCGTGCAGCTAGTTCGGTTTCTGGGGTTTTAGTGAGGATTCATTAAATATTGGGGGAATCTTTTTGAATATAAGGAATATAATATTCATTACTGTTTTATACTGTATAGACAGCTGGAAAAATATTAGCTCACTGCCCTCATTATCTCCAGAGGTAGCGGCCCTTTTCCATGAGGGTCGCCATGTTGTCCTGCCATGTTTGTACAGTAGCCTAGAACAGACTAACTGAACTCTGGTTGTAGGGAAGATTTTTTCACATTTTAAGGTTGAAGTGGACCCATCGTTTAGCCTGGTTGTAGCGTGTAACACTTGTCCCCACTTTCTTTAGTCATTTATGGTTTCTTGGAGTTTCTTGGGGTTTTCCGCTTATCTTTATTGTTCCTTTCTTTCATGCTACCAAACAAAACATTTTTTAGCTGGGAACCCGGTGTTACATCCAAGTAAAATAATTACAATAGTCACAATTTATGTCAAGCAAAAAAAGAGCTCCTTGAACATATAGAAATATATTATAGTATATAATATTTCTGCTACAGAGCTTGCAGCAAGTGCACATGACTGTCAACTCTGTCTGGACCACTGAGGCCCGCTGAATGAACTAATACCAGTTTAGTTGGTCAGGCAGAACAATGACCTTTAGTCAGCAGAGAAGATCAATGCTGAGAAAAAGTCACAAGGACAGTGGGAAATGCTGTAAAAACTATGTTGGCGATATGAAACATGGCCCATAATCTGAACACCTAAAAAAAAAAGGTCCAGGTAATCCTTACCAGGTCATCATTCAGGATCCATAACCCTTTATAGCTTTTCATAGCAATTTTCTCAAACTGTGATCCAAAAAGATGAGAAGAAAAGAAGAGAAGGCTCCCTGGGCAAATACACACTCTAATACACACTAATTTATTATTCACAATATGAATAATTACAACAACAGAGGAGGATGAAACTACTGGTTAGGTCATAGTGTTCATCATCAGATTTATACACAGTCTGTGTGACAGGATATTAACACTTTCCTCTCCTTCTTGCTTCTGTGTCATTAAATGCAACACGTGAACATTTCCATCCATATCCAATAAGCGACTGAGAGCACTTTATGACATCCCTACAACAGATCAACCACAGTAGCTCCACTAAATGGTTCAATTCAGTCAGAATTGTTATCTGATTTTAAAACTGCAAGTTTGTCAGAACAATCATTACAACAGTTTTCTAGATGATGACTTCAGAAAGATTTGGAGTGAAGAGATTGGATGGTAGAAAATAGATGCTGTTACCGCTCTCTAGTGGTTCGACATCAACAGTCCAGTAATACCACTACTACTACTACTGTTTCTACCATAAATGTTATTGATATAGCACCTTACTAAAACAAATTTACAAAGTACTTTACACAACGAATAGATAAGCATTGAAACTTCAAAACCCAAGCATGATAAAAGTAATTAAAATTACTGAAAACAAATAGCATCAGTTCAATCAAGAAAAACCCACGTCTTTCCAAAGACTTCATAGGAGGGTTCTGAGTTTCCTCCACAGATGAAGGGTTTGGACAGTAAAGGTCCGCCTATATTTGTTGGGCGGACCAGCAGATCTCAAAGAGATGTTTTGCTCAGAGACTTCTCTTTGTACATTTTAAAAGCATGGCAGTAGAGTTTTGGTGCAGATGCATTCTTCAGCAATTGTGCAGCCTAAAACCAGATTACATACATTCAGTGCAATAATGTGGTCTGGAAGGAAATAAAATGATGAATATACTTCTTCTTTATCTGTGTTAGAATGACCGTTTACAGCTAGATGATGAGAAATGTAGCCTCGTGTAGCGCACGCACTGCCATCTTGGTTCCATCCACGTTGTTTGGAAATTAAGAATAAACACGTAACAGTGTTTTGATACACCATGTCTTCTCGCATCTTTTCCATTTCTCATCAAATATCTGTAAACAGTCATTCTAACACAGATAAAGAAGAAGTTTATTCATCATTTTATTTTCCTCAAGCCTTTGTCATTGTACAAACAGGTACAACTCAATTAGGAGTGCTACTTCTTATCAGTGCAAATTAAGACGGATTAAAAAAACCAAAACAGACTAAGATACAAACATAACCAATGAATAAGACTACATTAAATCATTTTGAAAAGTAGTTGGTTTGTTCATGATGATGGCATATCAAAATATTACACTTGAGAACAGGAATAATGCACCTAGAACATTTAAGACAGTATGACTTGTTTATGTGTGAAGGGAGTTCAGAGTCCTGATGGCCCAGGGAAAGAAGCTGTTTTTGAGTCAATTAGTCCGGCTTTTTAAGATCCTGTACCTCTGACCACAGGGAAGTAGTGTGAACAGTTTCTGTCCAGGATGGGAATAGTCCATTCTCAGTAGACCTTATGCAGAGCTGTCCTGTCTGCTGCTGAGCGGCATGTCAGAACACTTACAATTGTGGAGCGGTAGAAGGTAATCAGCACCTTCTCATTCAGTCAGTCTTTCCTGAGGAGTTTCAGGAAGAGCAGTCGCCCTTTCTACACGGACCCCATTATGTAGAGGGCCGGGTTCTGCTCTATTCCTTCTGAAGTCTTCAACCATTTCTTTAGTTTTGCTAATATTGAGAGACAGGTTGTTCCTGGAGCACCACTCTGACATTTGACCTCGTCTCTGGACAATGACTCATCCCCTCCTGTGATGAGGTCGACCACAGTGGTGTCTGCAAATTTAATGACTGTGCTGGAGAGGTTGATGCCGGTGCAGTCATATGTGTGAATACAGGAGTGGAATCTGTACACAGTCTGAGGGAAGCCAGTACTGAGTGTAGGTGGAGCATAAGGGGGTGATTTTCACAGCTTGTGGCAGTTTGTAAGGAAGTCCTTTATCCAGGCACAGGTGAAGGGGAGGCGGGGGAGTCTATGCTATACAGCTTGTTGATGAGTATGTCCGGGATGATGGTATTGAAAGCTGAGCAGTAGTCAATAAAGAGCATCCTTACACAGCTTCTTGGACATTCAAGAAGGCTCCGCGCTGTGGGGAGATCTGTAGCGATGGCATCTTCTGGGATCGGTTAGATCTATAAGTAAACTGTTGAGGTTCGACAGTTGGAGGAAGGCAGAATCTGATGGGATGTGCAATGAGTCGTTCAAAGCATTTCATGACTACTGATGTTGGTAGGTAGTCATTTAATGGTAGGTAGTCATTTAGATCATTGACTGCTGGTGTTTATGTCGAAAGGGATAATGGTTGCCGACTTCAGACAGGGTGGGACGGTGGCTTGTGACAGGGAAAGATTGAAAATCTTGTTAAAGACCCCTAGAGAGATGGTCAGCAAAAGCCGAGTACTTTGCACATTTAAGGAACACACATTTTCCCATCAGGTTTGCTGTCTGTAAATTCCACGGAATGCGTAGAAAGCAACATTTCTGGCTTTCTCCCTCCATGGCCTACAATGCTGCACATCTCTACTTAGGGTTAATAGCTTTTTCCTGAGGACGAGATGCAGCTGGTCAAGAGGTGCTTGCTCCTCTTCAATGGCCTCCTGGTGTTTTTTCTTCAGGGCTTTTAAAATATTTTTGATGTTCTGGATTTTGTTTGCCCCACGGTTCACCGTGTATGCCTCCATCACTCTGCAGATTGTCTTTAAAAACTTAACTCCGAAGCCATACTCACAATGACAGGGGTCATTGTTGTTTGTAGACTCCTCTCCACCATGTGTCAAGTACCTTCTCAGCATCCTCGTCAAACCTTTGCCACTCTGCTTTTTCAGAGGCTTCCAGTCATCTAATCCTCTTCTTCTGGGAGTGGCTGCCTGGAGAGACCGTTTGCACCACATGGAGGCTCTGGCGTCTCTGCGATGGTTCCGGGCATGGCTCCTTCTCTTTCTCACCAGCTGCTTGACTTTAGTGTTAAAAAATACAGCACTGGTGTTAATGTTTGAGACTACACAGTAGTGTTAAGTAAACTTAACACTAACCCCCAATTTTTAACTCTTTCTAAGATGCAGTTTTATCTGTTGTCTTTAACTCTGTAGGCGAAATAACTGATTTTAATGTTGTTTTTCCATGGAAATCACAAAATATATATCATACCAAATTGTCAAAAGCCTTTACTACTTATGTTTAAAATGTGTAAAGTGTGGTGAAGGCAGAATGTAGAGTGTAAGAGATAGTCGATGCTCATTGTAATTCCATGCAAATGATTTTATACCTCAATTGAAATGCTACAAGACATTTAAAGACTTAAGACTGACATCATGACAAATATGGAGTCCCCCTTTAAACATAAGACCAAACAATTGGGATAATATTTAATTAAATTATGTGAAGCATTGGAGAAAATCTTTACCGTTCATGTGAAAAGAAAACGGGAGCATATTTCTCATATTGTATAGAAGTTAGAATGTTGTAGAACAAAAGTTCAAACGTTCTCTGGGATATCTCCCTGTAGGTGGTGTCACTCAAGTCAAACAAACAACAGGACTCACATATTCACTAAAAAAAAACATGTCTAGGAAAGAGGAAATGGTATTTGTTTCCCTATGTTATATAAATTCTGTAATGCACTATGTCGAGAACAAAGATGGGGCAAGAAGCTGACACATGATCCGTTCATTTCTTTAAATGATCTGCAAGAAAGATTCCAGTGTGACAATATGTATCAGAAACCAAAATCTCAGTATACATTGAACTGATATGCACTTAACACACTGATCAGCTGCAACATTATGCTTGTCAATGGATTGGAAATTCAAGGCAGCAAGTGAATATTGTGTCTTTAAGTTGATGTGTCTAAATCAAAAAATGGTGAAGCTTAAAAATCTGGGAGACTTTGATAAGGACGAAACTGTAATAGCGAGACGATTGGACTAGAATACCTCCAGACCTGCAGTTCTTGTCAGGGGTCCCGGATCTACAGTGATTATTAACTGCCAAAGTGGTGGAGGAAGGAGAACCAGGGTCACGTCGCCCGAGGCTCAATGATTCGTGTGGGCATTGAAGAGTAACCCATGTTTTGTGTTCCCGCAGAAGCCCAAAATGTTGAAAAAGTAAAAGCCATTTGTGATAGAAAGGCGTCAGAACGCCCAGTGCACTGCAGGTTTTGGTGGCAACAAGGGGACCTATGAACTATTACTTTGGCGGTTTCATGTTATGGCTGATCATGTACAACCCACATGAATTTGGGAGAACCTCAAACAAAATTAGCACACTTAAGTTTAAAGCTATAATTCAAATTTTGAAGTAGGATTATCTAGTTCGAGTAAAATTAAGATGACCTCTCTGTTCAGGTTTTGGTTGATATAAATTGGGTTAATAGATTCAAACTGTGGCCTTCAGTGTGAACTCAAAAAAACGGATACTTTGGGTTTGGTTCATGTTGACATGTTTATTGACATTGAAAAATATTAGTATATCCAAAGGTTTTGATGACCTGGATCCAGTGAAGCTGATTGACAGGAGATGTACAGCCTCATCTCATCTGCATACGGAGCAAACTTCAGTAAACACCAAAACCACGCCCGCTGTTTCCTCTTCATGATGCTGGAATGAACTTTTTTCAGAAAATAACCTACCCAAACTCAGATGTACAACCATTGAATCTTTAAATACGGACCTTCATTTAGAAATATTTACAGTTTTGAAAGAAACTGAAATATGGGAACTCGATAGCCCCAATGACTTAGAAGTGAGGTTGTTGTGGTTGTTTCTATGATACGATCCAGCTCGACTACAGATCGCTGGATGGATACAAAAAAAGACACAAATTAAACCAATACATGTTGATCGCCCAACAGAGGCTGTCTGCTTTCTAAATTGTAATCCCTGTTCCCCAGCATGTTCAGAGGTGGGACATGAACAATTTTAAACATGTCAACTAAGTGTTTGCTGTCATTGCATGTCATTTTTATTACTATGTGGAATGTTGATGAGCTTATTCCCCTTATATGTTTGTTTCTAATGATTATTTGATGTCGTAGAATGGTGAGGTGAAAAAAATCATTGCTTTGCAGACTCTGGTTCCAAATAATGTCACTCAGTACTCTTATTTGGGACACTTTGCCTAATTTTCACAACAGAGGAGGAAGTGATGGAGTGACTGACCAGCTTTATATGCAGTCAATTTCTAAATACATTAAATTAAACTAAGAAGAAAATACACTTATATATGCTAAAATCTTGACATCTTTCACACCAGCCATTACTCATTCAAGATGAAGCCGGATCCTTTTTTCAGGTTCTTATTTCTTACCAGTGTAATGGCAAATAGATACAAACCTTTCAAATCCACGACAATTTATTAGTTTAATCTGTAAACAAAGTAAAAAACAAAGGAGCGTTCTGTCTTTAGCAGCCAAGTCCATCTGTCACTAAAATCCAAATCCCATAAGGTGAGTGGGTATGTTTGTCTTGAGGGAATTTAAAAATCCTCTGGGAGATTATGATTGGTCAGCTGAACCCTAAAGACTAAAAAAAAACCCTGAATTTAAGAAGAACAGAGAACTAAAGTTAGGCCTAATACTGACATACTCATAAATGTTGCTCTTTCCATCCACAAAGAGAATCCTCAGCAGAAACATGGCCTCTTATGGAATAACTGTAGTAAAAACGATAAGTTTTAATAATTTCAATAGCAGGTACAAATACAAAATTGAAAAAAATATCAATATCTAATCCATATTGGTTGAATTATTGAGAGGATGGAAGTGCTTAATTGTAATGACGCATATATACACTTTCATGATTTTTGCATAAACTCTATATATATACGTGTATTGTGTGATTTGGATTTTGGAGTGTTAACAGGCAGAGAAAATGTTTTTTATATTTTCCTCATAAATAAGGCATGTCATGTAAGGGGGCCTTGGTTAACTCTGTTATCTGGAACACAGAACCTTTATTTTATCTCTGCCTGAACAAATTAACCTCCCATATTGAGAATATCTTACGGAATTTCAAGTGGCAGGGTGTTACTCCTCATGTCAAACACGTTCTCCAAGCATGATTTTGTTGAATTTATTCCTTTGTGATCCCTGCAGCTACAGCCAACTTCACTGGAACTGTCTGCAGTAACGTCATAACCCTGACGAGTGCAGCTTTGTTGATACCAGACTGTTAAGAACAGCTCTGGATCGCTCCTCCAAAGCATGACATCATGTAGGCATGAAATGTGCTCGTCCCTGATGTCACATTCGATCTCATACCCTGTGTTCCAATGACCAAAAGCCTTGTCTTTCAATCCTACCAGTGTCATATCAGATGGTTGACAGTCGTCGGCCACGAGAGGCACCCAGTGACGCTCGCAGCCTCGGCTCTCTGGCTCTGTAGGGGAATAAGTGTGAGAAAAGAGTCAATTACAAAATAATCTTTAAGAACAGAGGGAAAGATTTCTCTCCTTTTGTGAATTGATATAACATGTTGGCAAATTAAGTAGCCTTTAATAATGGGTACAGCATGACACCAATACAGAATAGTCGTAACTGAGCTGACTTGAATCCAACGCATTCCGCTGCGCCATCGAGTTGCTCTGTGTGTCAAATATTATTTCAATTTATCCATAGTTTTCTTCAATGTTTTAAAAAGGACCAAAATGAACAATTGACCTCTGAACATTTTTTTTGGTCCAAGTCCAAAACATTTCTGGAGCTTTTTGTTGAAATCTGAAGAAGATGGCATGGTCAAAAAACAAAATAACTTCATACAGCCGGCACAGCGTAATCCAAGTCTCCATAAGACCTGGGATTCAAATTTAATATGTTAAGATGTTACACTTACTAAATTCTTCACTGCTGCCTAAGAGCTAAAAGCACTCGTGTGCATCCCATCTGAAGAAGCTTCAGGAAGTACAAAGTGAATCTAGACATTTCATTGGGCCATATCAATGAGAACTTAGATAACTGTGTTCCTCCGGGTTTATCTGTAAACCAAGACGTTGAGTCATTTATGGCTGATTCATCATCAAGGGCCTAAACATCAGAAATGTAGTGTCGGGTCTAGCGCTACATTTCTGATGTTTCGCAGAGCTCCTTTTGGGGCTTGTACATGCATTAAAACTAGAGCAACCATTTCAGTCAGGGCGCTTGCATACTATCTTAGATAATTGCTGAGACTATACATTGAAGATTATGGAAGAAAAATATGGTCAAATACCATAAGTTTTATCTTCTTCTGTAGAGCGAAGTAGCAACACTGTTAAACTCTGAAGGTCCAGAAATCTTTTGTAGATGAAGAACCTTTACTTGACTTCCCTTTAGCTAAGAGTTATCCAAATCAATATTTACAACTTCTCACTCATGTCAGTTAATTTGATTAATACTTCCTCCAATGTGTGCGCTCATGAAAAAAAAAACATCATGGGTCTCCATTCTGTCCATATGAAGCTGGTTAGTAGTGACTCTACAAGATGCAAACAAAACAGCATGGAGGACACGCTAACCCTGAGGCTATAAATAGTTCTTCATCAGAGAAGCAGTTTGGCTTCAGTGAAGATGATAAAAGCCATTTAAACAAATACCAGCACCACTAGTTTAATACATTCGTGATTAGACAGATTGGGAAAGCATTGATCGAAATAATGAACATAAATAAGATCAGTCATTTAGAGTTTATAAATTAATAATTTCCATTATCAATTCAGAGGTGGATAAATTGTTTTATATTAAATTCTTTAACTGACAACTCAGGTAATTCTGAGTCAGTTCTGTTTACACTGTCAGCCCCCCATTTAAGTCTTATCCATTCAGAGCACAAACAGGCCTACATCTTATTTAGTCGGTAGAACACAGGGTGGAATGTTGTTCAGTTTGTGTCCAGAGCTGTGAAAGACAAACCTGTAATGTTCATTGAAGTCCAGTCTGAAGCTGAGGAAACGCAAACTCTCATCTGAACTGGTCATCAACAACACAAGGAACTGCTGTACAATGCTCTGGAAATAGGACAAAGGGGGCATTGGAGGAAAGCCGCAGAAAGAGGATAGAAGTTATTTCGAGAAAACCAATGCAGATGATTGAAAGCTCTCTCTGGAGGAGGCTTAGGCTGCTACCTGGTAGAAGTGGGTGAGAATTCGGAGCTGGGATCGCATCTTTGGTATGATTTCCTGGAACTCCTGAATCCTCTTTTTCTCCTCTGCTTCCTGTTGGGCTGTTACTCCCCACTGACCCTGTATCAGCAGACGGGCATAATGGTAGAACTCTTTTAAAACTAGAACTTTGAACATTTCAATAACTGACAGAAGTACCCCCACAAAGATCAATAAAAAAAGGGCGAAGCAATTAATTTTCTTGCATATTTTGTCATCTCTAATTATGTTAATGGCATGCAGAGACATACGGCTACTATTCACCAGAGGTCTCTGCCGCCCATTCAAATGAAAAACCCTAATTAGGTAAAAATAATAAACAGTATGACGTAGCTCATTAGATTCTGTCTCTCTGGAGTCATGTGTTTTGGTTCATGTTGTCCAAATCTATAATTTCTAGCTCTTGGCAGTACTGATTAGCAAGCAAGCATTGAAAAACTTTGGAGCACATTGTGGTGTGTGTGTGTTTGTGAGTATGGGTTGAAATTAACGCCTTGGTAGCTCTAGTAAAGTGAACACCAACCTTTTCCAAATCTTTTCCAATCAACTTTTCGTTTGCCAATATAGGCGAAGGTTTATAGTTTAAAAATATACGGTTTACAAATGTTTAAATGGTAAATAATACTGCTACAACCAGTCAAATAAAAAATGTGACTCTGAAAATTGTGCTTTGTTTAGGCACAGTATGAACTGTAATAATTTCACCATCTCCAAAAATCGGCCCAGTAAGCAAAAATGAACACAAGAATAATTTGCTGTCGTGAAAACTGACCATAGTTTCAGTAAAGAGAGAATATAAACACACAGATTATAAATGTGAAATAAGAAATTAGCTATTGCGCTGTCTTCATACTTTGAGTGGGCTGTCCTCACTCAAAGTAAGAAGACAGCCCAAAATTCTGTGTGATGTCTGATAGAAAATAAGAAAACAAAAGAAAACAAGAAAAAGTGTGGGACTAGGGAATTTTTGTGAAGTGAATTGGAAACTGCCATCAGACATGAAGCTGCTCAGTGTATCATTCTAAGTTAAGAAACTACGGGTGAGAATTCCACATGATGGGCTCCTGTCAGGTCTAGAGCGGGGGTTAGTCTATGGGTGCTGGAGGCGACATCGACACAGCATCTGGGGAAATTCAGCGTAGGAAGAGGTAGAAAGAGAAGCAGAAGGAACAGGATATGATGTAGGATAAAGAGAAGCGGCCAGGCTAAATGGGGATAGAGGAGAAATTGGTGGAGAGGGGAAGTTCCCCTCACCTCAACCTCCATCCAACTTCCAGGATGGCTGCTTTCCTGCTTGCCAGAGATACACCCTAGGCGTTGGCTGGTGAACATGCACCACTCTCCAGGGGGAGAGGGTAGGTTCATCTATGGAAAACCTTGTTATTACTGTTAATTGCTCTGGATTATCAAGTTTGATCGTCTTCAATGCACTAAAAAAATGCAAATGACAACTTAAATGACAACGGTTGCTCCTCCATGTATGTTTATTATTTCTCCAAAATGCTTTTGGATTGACATATTGATTGGTGACCCCTGTTCTAGTGTTAAGTGTTTCTATACTCTCCTCACCCCTCATTCTTTATTTAACAGAGTCCTCAGCCCCTCCCTCCCTGCCTTACCTCCTCTTCTCTCTGTCGCTTCCTTTCTTCATAATGCAGCCGGAGGCTGAGTTCCTCAAGTGCTGAGCGATACAGCGAGTCTTGGGCGCTCTGGAACTCGATGATTTGGTCAAAAATGGCTCTCAGCTGGTTCAAGAGAGACTGGTTGCAAAGACACAAGCAGAGTTCAAGGATATGTGTATGAAATCTGTTCTCTCTAAGATTAATAGTCCTATGTGTGTATGTCTTTGTGTGTGTGTTTTACCCTGCTGTTACTGTCCAGCAGACATCTGGAGATGATGGTGTCAAGGAAGACTTCGTGTGCAGTGATGATGTGGTCGAGGTCCTGAGCCTGCTGCACTTTATTCCACAGTTCATCCCAGGAGCACTCCAGCACCTGGACACACACACACTTACATTAGGGTTTATTTGAATTACTGTTAAGGAAGAATATATGGTACAGTAACATTCTGATATGATTGTGGAACTTCTCTGTTCATGATTAATGTTTATTTTTTATTCATATGATTATTTATTTAGATGTTAATCTTGACATTGCCTGACTTTACTCAAAAGTAAAACCTGCAGTGTTATAACTACTCCCCAATTTTAACAACCTAATTAGTCTGACTTTTAAGACTATTTGTACTCAAACCAGAGTGAACATCACTCTTCAAGGCTACTGTTGATGCTGTAAAACAGTCATGCAGTGTTGCATTTAACAGAATCAGCAGATTGTTTCCCGCTGTAATTACAACATTATAGTTTTACAGCCTTGAAGGTGGCAGCTCTGCTAATGGTCTGACCTCAAAGGTGATGTAGTACTGCATTTGGTGGATGAAGTGGACCATCTCAGAGGCCAGGATGTGACACTGATGCAGCACGCCTGACAACTCTGGGGAGTAAAGAAATGTAATGAGAAGAAAAAATCACAGCAGACTGCACAAGGGGGCAAAACTGTTTTTTGTGAAACTAATATGTGAAATAAAATTAAAATAAGGTGGAGAGTGGTATTTAAATGCTGAAAAAAGAAATAATCCATTAGAAATAAGGTGGTTAATATATCAGTATTTTCAGTAGAAAAATATAAACAGCCAAAAACTGGCTAGCAGCAAAAACCTTTCTTCACTGAGTAGTTAGGACAGGCCTGTTTCTTTTAAAAACGGAAGTCATTATTCTGCATGTAAAATACAGTAGCTTTAATCACTGCTAGATATTAAAACACAATTACCAGAAAAATCGGGGAAAATGCAGTGTGTGTGTGTGCTTCTGTACCAGGCATAGTTTTTAGCAGCTTGGCATTACACATCTGCCCCTTCCAGATGTCGGTCAATGTGTACTCCATCCTCTTAGCCCTCCACAGGAAGTTAAACACCCGCAGGTAGTGGCCCATACACTCCCTAGTAAACACCTGAAACACACACACACACATTATAAACAAATGCATATGTATATATGTGTGTGTGTGTGTGTGTGTGTGTGTGTGTGTGTGTGTGTGTGTATACATACATAAACTCTGTAAATACTGATATATATGTACACATTTAATTTTTTTAAATGTATGTTTTCAAAAAACAGCGTTTTCCTGCATGGATGGAAACACACAGAACGTGTTGGGAACTGTTTGTGTGATTTTCTGATACCGTCGCAATGGGTCCATCAACATGGTAGTCCAAACTGAACACATCCCAGCCTGTATCACCATGAGACACCTAGAGCCAAAAGAAAAATATGTTGAAGTCAGTGCTGTAGCATCAGGAATGTGTGCTATGGTTATTATGTTCTTCTAGCTGGTATATCATTTTATTATTATTAAGTTACTAACATATTAACCTTTTTTTTTACTTTTTTCTTTTAATACTTTACCTTTCATTGTTTTTTATTACTCATCTTAACACACATGCTCTTATTTAGTATTTTATATCATGCTCTTATACTCTCATTTTCTTCTTGTATACTATATAGAGCTTTTGTTTATGATCGATTTGGATTTATTTACCCTAGCTTTCTATTCTTAGTTTCTGTCCTCTGGTGTTTCCTCCCTTAGGGGCTGCCCACGCCAGGGGCTGTAATCGTGGCCGTAGCTGAGGGAGCACTACTGTTGGGGTCCCTGCAGCCTGGATTGATGGGGGAGTCCACACCACAGCTTCATGGTTGTGGAGTTGACTCCTCTGGTCACTGGTCTTGGTGTGACTCTTGCGGAGGTGGTGTGAAGTCATAGCTTTGGTTGTAGCTACTGGTTTGGTAGGCCCTGTTTATGACTAGTTTTCCTCTGTTCTTGTTAATTCACTTCCTGTATTTATGAGTGTCAATCTTATTTACTGCTTTATTTAATTACAATGTAATTGCTATGGGTGTGTATTTGTATGTTTGTGTGTGTATTGACAGAGGAGGATCAGTGTTTTTTTATTTATTTTGCAAAGCAATTTTGTGTTACATTTTATTTTTATTAAGTGCAATAGAAATAAAGTCTGATTGATTGCATGATCATTAAACGTTGCTATCGTCACTGGGTATCGCCAGAAATACTGATATTATATTCAAGAAAATAATATTATTCCATTAAGGTAAATGTAGGAATGTAGGTTCCATTTCTTGAGATACAAATGCTGGATACCACATAGGTCTAGTAGGTGACTCCTTTGTACTTTAGGCCACTTAGAATAAAGATAATAACTTTCACTCAGGACAGGTGCTCTTGGTGGATTGAGGACACAAAAGGCCTGTCTGTCCTCATTGTCTTAAAGTTCAGGCTTATCCCCAACAGGACACATTTAAATTACACTTCATTTAAGATTTCATGTTTTTCTTGTCAACAGTTGAAATTAATTTAAAGGGCTCTCATAATATGCACAGTAATTTTTGGAAAACATTTAACATTTTAATTGACAGGTATTTCAGTTCTGATGGAAGTGTTTTCTTACTTTTCAAGTAGTTAAGTAGTCTAAGCTTTAACTTCCTGTTTGTACGTCAGGGAAAGTAGTCGTTAGGAGCCTCCCACAAACATTACCTCTAGCAAGCGTACATCCAGCCTCTTGAGGATCTCGGCATTATCAAACTGGGCATTTGTGGCCCTGACTGCTGTCTCCAAGATTCCAGTTAGGTTGTGTTGGTACAAAGTGGTGGCAGGACGTGCCAGCTCTGGTCTGAGACAAATTGATTCAGATACAATCAAATAAATTTCTTTCCCTGACACTTTACATAATTTTTGCCTAATATTCTAATGTCATTATGCTACTGTAGGCATGTATGCAGCATATCAGAGAGCTTATGAAGTTGATGATATGTTGAGGTGCGTTGCTTACTTGAGCAGGTCCATGAGGTGTCTGATGAAGTCTCCCTGGCCGAGAAGCAGATATCTTCTCATAGCCTGCAGATGATCAAGCAGCAGGTAATCCCGGTTGAGGACATTCAGCAGGTA
Source organism: Lophius piscatorius (assembly GCA_009660295.1). NCBI lineage: Eukaryota > Metazoa > Chordata > Actinopteri > Lophiiformes > Lophiidae > Lophius > Lophius piscatorius. The sequence continues at coordinate 148,358 of VRLP01000299.1, forward strand.
TTTGCTGGTGTCGAAGTAGGCGGCATCAATCTTCTCCTGGAACGCCCCCTCCAGGTCTGACAGCAGCTCTGCAGCTATGACAGGGACCAAGCATGTTAACTGGGGTTGGAGAAAGTAAAAACTGCCTAAACTGTTTTGACTTTAACAAACTGTTACTGTTAAGCAATACGTTGTATGGATCATTACTTGAACAGTGAGCTTTAAATGTGTAATTTAGTTATTGCTATTGGAGTTTTTGTATTTATGTCACAGTGTTGTGTCAAATGCTTAGAGCATTCTTAAGTAAGTAAAATTTTTTAATTAATATAATAATGTATTCTTATTATAAATTAGCTTTGTTAAATTAATTTGTATTTGAATAAGTGCTGCAGTTCCATTACAGCAAACTGTTCCTTTAAGGTTTGTTTAACTACTGATTTATTATTATGACAATATTATGAATTAAATTTTTAGCGCTGTTGCCCCGGAGCAGGAAGGTTCTCCTAGTTACGGTTTGTCTCAGAACAGACAAAAACACAAGTATGCTTTATGCATGCTACTTTGGTATTGCCATGAACTGCAATCTTTTTTCAATTCAATTACTTATTTACTTACTTATTTATTTATCTGAGCATTTTATCCCTTTGACTCCGATTGACTTAGCTAATGATTCTTAACATGTCCACTAACCAATCATCAACCCTCATTGCTAAATGTCTTCACCCTACTAGTTTTTAGCCACCAGGCTGAATGGTTGCTTAGTGTTCAGTACTGCTGCCTTACATCAAGAAGGTTGTGGGTTGACATAAAAGTGACTGCCTTGAATGTACTGTGTGGAGTTTGCTTTGGTGCTCTGACTTCAGTCCACTAACAGTCCAAAAAACATGCAATATAAGTGAACAAGGGAGATAAAATTGATTCGAAGGTGAGAATGCAAGGATGAATGGTTGTTCATCTCTTTATGCGTCAGTCCAGTCATGAACTCATGACTTTTTTAGGGCATACCCTGCCTTTTGCTCAATGTCAACCCGGATTGGCACGAGTCCTACGCCATCATGAACAGGAAAAGCAGGTAGAGAAAATGGATGGAGAGAGGAGATCAGGCTTTAAAGCCAATTAGACAAATTGGCCAACATGTGTAATTAGAATGTCCATTTATAATAAATGGGCCCAGACATACTGTTGGCAACATTGGATGTACTGTTTTTGTCAGAGTTGATTTTGTCTGAGTTAATTTTTTAAGCTTTTACTTTCACCAATTTTCTTGTGCAAAAACTGTTTGTTTTCATGACTTATGGAGGCATGGGTGAATAAAAGAAAAGAAAAAGAAAAAGAAAAAATGAGGAAGAAAATGCTAAATATTTGATTCCGGTCAGGACTAAGCACCCAAATCTGGGCTCCTGGTTCACCTAGTGCTGCTGATAATCAGGTGGGAGGAGCCTTCAATAGTTACGGTAAGGGCTATGCATCAAACTGGTTGGAAGAAGTTCTGCAGACCGAATCAATAGAATATGGCTAAGTATAACTCTTTCCACTCATAATCAAGAGGAGGACGAGGCCAGTGAGTGGTAAGAGCTTTGATCATTGCCAGCCATCTACTCGCCTATGTCAATATGACATAATCAATAGAATGAAGATGAAACCAAAAAAAAAAGGCTTTTTATTGGTCAATGACATCATCAGTTTTCCAAAACAATATAAAAACGAGAAATATTATATAATAATCAAAGCACTGGGGAGATAACATACCCCTTCAACATCCCCCTAAAATTTGTACAACTAAGGTTGTGATATGATATCCATTCCTTTGGTCATTCCTACAATAGTGAATATAGTTTTATACTCATACAATTAATAAAAGTCCAACCGTCAGAGTCCATTAAAATCAAATTTCAGTGGAAACTTAAAAATGTTTTTTTCCTACCATCTTTCGACGTTTCTGCTGGGTTGGTTGATGGCGTGACTTTTCCCGATGGTGTTCTGTTGTGACAGACCTGATGCAAGAAGTTGATGGATTTACCAATCAGGAGAACCTAGAAGGGGCAGATAATAACTTCAGATAAACCACGGTGTGGAGAGAATATATGGATCTCATCATCAAACAAATATTTAATGTTGTGTTTGTGTTGTCATTAATGTACGTGTCAACAGAGCTACAGCTGGTTGTGTAGTACTGAATAACTATGTGTGTATATATATATATATAGATATATATGGGGTGTAATCAAAGGAATGGAAAGTCAAAATACCGATATATCATCTTTTTTAAGATTCACCTTTACTTGGGAATTACTACCTGTGCAGGCCTGCAGTGTTTCCCATACACAGGCTCCCTTCCCTATCAGCACACATCGCTGCGGACCAATTGGAACAGCCAGAGGCTGCAGTTCAATTTTGTCCTTTTAATCAGCTCTCCCTGAACGTTAGTGTTCACTTTGGCAGATAACCCTTCCTTCAAATGAGAGATAAAGGCTTCCAGGTGCAGTCTGAATTTTAACTGCCTCACAACAATGTGCAAAATAATTGCCGCTTGTTCTTATAGCTTAATGCTAACATACAGTATAGTGGGAATTGCCTTATAGATGCTAACATAGTTTGCATTGATGGTGTGACCATAATCAAACTAAACAAGTTTGTACAAATAAACTATTTCACTAATCATATATTTGTCGGTTAAACTTTAAAAAGTGTTTGTTAATGACACGCTGAGTTCTAACATAACACAATTTATTCAATGCAAAAGATATCTTGTTTATATATAGACAGTTAAGTTAATAATTCAAAGGTAATTAGGGGGTCCTTATTGTTAAGTGATAAGAAAAAAATAATAATTTGCATCTAAACATGAAATGTTTGTCACTTTACAGTGAAACACCCTTTTTTCTTTTTGTTATTATTTTTTTGTTATTATAATTGTTGCTGAAATGTCTCTAACATTTCATTATGAAATTGTCAAAATTGCTTTGTAATTTAACTTTCTTGAGGCGAAATGCAACCAACTTTGATAAATGGGCACATAATATCGTCTGAAATCGATCGCAGCTCCCTGAATCGAATCGAATCGAACAGTAATCGTATCGTGGCAGACCTTGTAATATCGGCAAATATTGTATCTTCGTCCAAAGAATCGATATAATACGTATCGTGTTGGAACTGGTGATTTACACCCCATATAAATATATATATATATGTATGTATATATATGTGTGTGTGTGTTTGTACCTTGCGGGCCTGGTTCATGGTGATGAATGAAGGGATCATTGACTTCCTGAGGGAGTATTTGTCGTGCCAAAGTCTATCTGTTTTCACATTAGGATCTGACGCAACAAAGAACTACATACACACACACAAGCATACACACACACACAAGCACGCACAAACACACACAGACGCTGTTTAATATATAATTGGAGGATTGATTTTCCCTAAGAAGGTTAATAAAAATAATTTATTACACCATTTACAGTTAGTAGAAAAACTTTCTAAAGAGTTTGATTGGATTGAGCTGTTCCGCTGTCACTCATTATGGGTTGAATCCAAAGCAACTGGACTTCTAGTTTGGCCTCTCGACATTTAACCTCTCATCCAAGAGGCTACATCAGTTCTAAATGCCTGGTGGGGAATCAGAGATTTTATGCCTCCAATAAGTGTTGGTACATAGAGAGTCGCTGCCAGTTGGCCGTGCATAGCCAAAACAGGAGTCCAGCTGCTTTGGATTCATACCGCATGCATTACCATGTTCTGGATGAATGAGAATTTTTACAGATTATTTCTTTGTCACATTTGCTTAGCTTGTCCATTCACTAGAGGCCACTATAGTAGTGTCAACTGGCTTTTTAACAGGCATAAGGGCTGAGTTCACGACAGAATGACTTTCTTTCAAAATTATAATTTTGATTCTATTTACATCTAATAGGACTAAAAGGCCGCTTTGTGTAGCGCATCCCATTGTCGAGGCCCAAAGGTTTCTTAATCAAATAGGGTTACAAATCAATTACAATCCTTAGCTTAACCTAACACTTTTCCCTAAAAATCCTTCAACTAACTTGTGTATAGAACAAAACTGCTAAATAAAAAAATCTAGAAAGCCTGCTCCTACAGTGTTACAGAAAGTGAGATATATTACATCATCCGCTGCCCCTTTATCCAAACTAAATCAGAATGTAATTGGTTCTTCAATGTCACAGCTTTCAAACCAATATCACGGTAATCCGTGACAAAAAGAAATTCAGCAAAGACTAAAAAAAAAGAAGATATTTTAACATTCAAAAAAAGCTTTAAACCTCCACTGTAATAACTATTGGATTATTTACTGTAAAATACTTGTCTCACCAAAGTGGGAGGAAAGCGGTTGAAGCATTAGTGTCAGTGACAGAAAAACAAACAGATATCGGTGAAAACAAATACCTCCTTAGCAAAGGTAGTTATTGAATTATTGCTGCTTATTCTTCTCAGAACAGTATAAGTTACTTCACTTTTACTCCAGATTTCAATCATGTTGTTTACTTTATGTGTGATCCCTGTGCTAATTTTGCTCCAACAAGGTGTTCTGTCTCTGTTAAACCAGCAATTAAGGCCAGAGACTTGAATAATGAACAGTAGTTTATGTTGGACAGGCAGAGAGAGAAAGTGAGGAAGAGAAAGGGCGGTGGGAAGTAAAAGAGAAACATTCATTACTTGGCACTCAATTATCCTCATATCATAAGTCCTCATTTCAGAAGTGGCCTTTCACCCCTGTTACATGAATGTTCTCTCTCAATGAGGTCCAAGGTCAGAGCAGTCAGACAGAACAGAAATGACTAGTAAATTCCTGATGGGCCTTTGGGAAGCAGGACAAGACTCCCATGTTAAGCTGTGAACACACTACATCAAAATTAAGGGTGGTAGAAGAAGTGTATGTACCTCGTGGTAAGTGTCCTCTAGCTCTCCATCATAGATCCACCTGGACAGGAAGTTGAGGATGGGATGTGACACCAGGCTGAGGATATGTTGAACCAGTGCTCTCATTTGTGGGTCTCCTGTTTTCCCATAAGAGTGGACAGACGAGGCTAGCTCTCCCCCTTTCCGACCTGACCGCACACAAACAAGCCAATTGAATATTATTATCGTATTCAGCAAAGACTACATTAAAAACCCTGTGTCAACCTCTGCAAAACCAATCACATGCATGCGTGCACTAACCTTGGCAGAAGTCAACGAGGGCAGCCAGCGTTTTGAGTCGGACTCTGGGGTCGTACATCCACACCAGGAGCCTTCTTAGAGTCAGACTGACCTCTGTGCACGCGCTCACACCTTGTTCATCCTCCACTTGTAACTGCAATACATACAGAAATTACTTATTTAACGCTACAGAATCTTCACCCATACATGAAAAGTCCTTGAGAAATGAAAACTTCAAAGTCGTCAGTCATTGCTTTTTTAATGGCAGTAGTTACTGGTGGTAACATGAAATGCAGCCTAATAACACAGATCACAGAATTCCGGGGTACAGAAAAACTAACCAACATAACTGTCATTCATTTTCTTCCCAATGTTTTTTCCCGTGTTTTTGAAAGGACTTGACAGTGAAAAAAAATTGGGTGTGTCACTGAGAAGTTGGGGGCGTGCAGCACTGTAGCTCTTCCTGTACCTGAGGCTGACATTGACTTGTACATGCATTTCTGTGGTCACAGGAATGTTATTACATTCCTGTGACTACAGAAGTCAACTTGTGTTTTGCTTTTAATGTGAAGCTGTAGCTGAAGAAAATCCTCTACTTGCACACAAATAATGAAATGCAGAATGTTCTTTTGGAACATTACAACACAAACCCAGTTCGCATTGCTGTATATTTAACTATTTTTCAACATTTCATAGCCTTAACAACCACTTGTTAAAGTAATCTGCAATAGTTGGTAATTTAAAAGGTGCAAATCAATGAAAAATTAAGTCATTATTAACTCATCTCTAAGTGGATGAACAGTCGGATGAAGTGTCTCAGTCCCACAAAAAACATCACATAAAAACATTTTTCAACATTTTGAACCTTCAGATTTGCTATAAAATGGAATGAGCTGAAAAATTAAGCTAAACGTGTTGGATAGTGCACCCTGTCTGACGCTTAAAGGCATGTAGCTGCATACAGAAAGTATAACATTAAGCACCTACAGTAAAGAATTTAAAATAAAGTGTTTTTAATCCACTTACGATCTCAAGGTTACCGGAGACTTGATTCAAACCACAGAGCTGGATATACCAGAAATAATTTATGTACATTTGGGTTGTGTTAACTTCCCATCTTCCTCAATTGTTTGGTAAAATGCCTGCAAAGCTCTTTTCTGGAGATGCACAAAACGTCTTGTTTTTTTAACAAAAATGTTGTGAAATTCTTTTACTATTTACTTCAAATCGGAGGTGACCAATGTTTTCCAGTAGGTAAACGGGCAATTTAAATCCCATCATACACTTTAACTGTTGTATGAGCTGTTGAACATCATTCCTCACTGTAAGCTCTCGGCACTCTAGGGATGACGGTGTTCTGTATACCTGGGAATGGAGAACGGAGAGCAGCCTGTAGTACTCCTTCAGCTCCTGGTGGAGCGAAGCACAGAAACTCTGTAGGGAGAATAGAGGATGTCATACAGTGGGACCGATGGAATAGGGACAGTCTGATGTACAATGTGACTGTGTCCTCAAGAAAAATATTAATACATATGGTGAAGTTGGACACACCTGACCGACTAGTCCGAAGGCCCGGTCCATGCTCCTGTCGTCCGTGTACTTCCTGACTTTGTTGTGGAGCCAGCCAAGTTCAGACAGTCTGCTGCTTGTGTCTCTCAGGGACTTGCATAGTACAAGCTGGTGAGGATGACAAATTATCTTTCTTAGCATTCCTTCTGATGTCTCACTATTGGATTATCCGCTTGCGTATTCTCAGAGGCCCTAGTGGCGTTATGAAAGCCATTATGACCTGATGAAGACTAGGAGAGGGTTATTCTCAAACACATTTGACCCCTTGTGAGCTCCCACCAGGATCAAGTCCAGTTTACCTATCAGCCAGGCATTGGAGGGAATGATGCGGCCATTTCCCTGCTGCACAGATCCCTCTCATATCTGGAGAATGTTGGAAACACTGTGAGGGTCATGTTTTTGACTTCTCCGGTGCTTTCAACATGATCCAGCCTCCACTGCTGAGAAGCGTAGGTATTGACGACCACCTGTACCGGAAGTACCTTACCACTATAAAGGAGTTGGTGGACTGGTGTGAGGTTAATCACCTTCAGATTAACACCAGCAAAACAAAAGAGCTGGTAACGTCTGCGCCCTGACTCAACGCCTTACATAATACTGATTCAGCATCACTTGGGAACCTAAACTCAGCTCCATATCAGAACTTAATCCAAAATGACTGCGAAGCCATAAAAATGACTATATCAACGTTGAATCAAAGATAAGATATATATTATATTTGACTATACTGAATAGGTTAAAGGGACAATGGTACATGAGGGTATCAAGTGTAAACTCAATAAAGTGTCCTGTGCTTGAAAGTGCCCTTATCATGAACCTTAAGCCCAGTCAAAATAACAAAAGTGTAAACTGTTATGAGTGGCCCAAAGGTGCATTATAATGGTGCATATTCCAGATCAGCAGTTCACCAATCTGACAACTTGTGGGATGAAGCTGTTGAGAAGTCTTGTGGTTCTGCTTTTGATGCTCTGGTATCGTTTGCCTGATGGCAGCAGTTCAAAGAGTTTATGGAGGGGCAGTGAAGGGTTTCTGGCAATGTTCCCCTGCCCTGTTCTTATATTGGCATGGATAGAGTTCCTGGACAAATGGTAGGGAGACTCTGATGACCTAGTGGGGAGAGATGCTTGTTTCAGTTTCCTCAGAAAGTACCGTCGCTGGAAGCTAATTAACACAACCATCATCCAGTACTCCTACAAGCGATAGTGATGATAATATCCAGGATCAATTCTATGAACACCTGCAGGCTGAGTTGGAAACAATCCAAGACATGACGTGAAGATGGTCACGAGGGACCTAAATGCCAAGGTTGGAAACAACAATATAGACCATGACAGGGCAAGGGGAAGAGAGGACTATGGCACTATGAATGTGAATAATGAGAGACAAGTAGAACGAAGCACCACCTATGACATAGTAATTGGACACAGTGACATCCACAAACTGAGCTGGTACTCTCCAAATGGAAGGGATAAGAACCAAAACTAATTTTCCTATATTGAAGGAAAACATGAATTCTGCTCTACACCAGATATTCCGAAGGACAATGCCAGGTCATCAGTCTTGAGATGAACCCAAAACACAACTTGGTCATGATAATTAAGGCAACCATTTAATGGCTCAAATCAAAGAAACATTGAGATGGATCATATGCAAATGGAGAAGAATAGTGAACTTCCCAGAAGAGGTTAGCAGCTACTGCAGCAGACTGGTCCTTGTCCCATATGCAAGGTTCTATAATTAGGTCAAATTTCCCAGACTTTCCCATGCTGTCTGGAAGCCGTATTCCTCGGTAGATTATTGCCCATCAGGCAATATGGGAGTCTCTGTTTTCCATATTGAGATATCAAAACAAAGAATATGAAACAGAACTTTAGTAAGGTTGTTGCTCTGAATGGCATCTCTCAACAGGCTAACCTTCTTGCCGTTTGGGTGAGGCGAGGAGAGGCTTGTTTTGAATGAGGTACGAAGTCCCATAAGTTATATACAAGGGACAGGACTAAGGTGTCATGACTAAACGACTGTAAAAACGCTTCTGAAAATCCGCAAGGAAGCATATCCGATTATGACGCATCTCAAGGTAACGAAGATAAATATAAGCTAACTCACAGTTGATGGTGATGGTTGAATAAAAATGCAACTACATCTGCCACACTTGTAATTAGAACGGTCTGAAAGAGACAATTCAAACAGTCTCCTAAAAACATATTTGCCCTCCCATCACTGGAGTTCACATATAATGATGCATTAAATTTTTATTTATTTAATAATTGATTCAGTTATCTTTTGTCTCAGAGGTTACTTCTCAATCAGGACGGGGACTTCAGATTGTCTAAGTTTAGTACCAGTGAGAGACTGAGGGACTGGCTATATTTGGCGGCTTCCGATCAATAATACGGAAGAGGAGGAGGGATTAAAAGGAATTGCCAGGACAGAGAAAGGGAGAGAAATGAAAGGTCGATGTGGCTTACAGCCAAAGAGCAAAGAGCTTCATATATTGATCTGTTGAATCTTTGTTTTTGGTCCAATCAACAGCAATAGCCCTGATATTGTTTCATCTTTTCTGCACATACTACGCAACATGTAAGCAGTTACTCCTTAGAGTATTAGATAGCTAGTTTTTATCTTGGTTATGGATGGATTTAAATAAAGTCTCAAATTTAATATGGTGTAACAAAATACTTTCCATTATGTAAATGGTGTTTTTTGTTTATTAAAAAGTGAATATGGAATAAAACAAAATAGGAGCAAAGGCAAACGCCAGAATCTCCAAAATAATGTGAACATAACTCTGAGTTGAGATGTTTTCTATTATTAATTTACTGATTATCTATTGGTGAAAATGTTCATTAACTGCACTCTTGTGTACTGTTATATAATTCAGGAAACCACATTGGGATCTCCTGGAGGTTATACTACAGCAACAAATTGGGACAAATGTGCTTTTGTATTATTATGAGAATATTTCACTGGGAAAAAAACTCAATAACTTCACTTTGACACACCTCTAGTGGTTATACTACAAAAATGGTAAGTTAAAGTTTCATTACAGTGTCTTTGGATAAGATTGTATTTAATTCAAGAGGAAATTTAAGTGTTACTGCAGCACATTAGAATGGCAAGTACACAAACACACAATGGACGAAATAGAAGTACGAGATAAAATATAAGTTTAGAAAGAACACTAAAAGGATAATAAATAAAATAGCGTGTAAATTTAAATGTATGTACAGGAGATTCACCCGAATGTGTAAATGTATATATGTAGTTCAATATGAGCCATTTTGCATCCAAGTGTCTGTGCAGCACAGTATTAAAATTATGTTACTTACTCAAGAATTATTTCACTAAAACACCGCTTCTATCTGACCTGCAGACTCCACTGATATGATTAATATCTCCGTCTCCGTCTTGCTGTTTGCAGACGGTTCCTCCTGACTCAGCTTACAGCCGTCTGCTCATAGAGACCAGCTGACTAGCCATCTCATCTTGATGAATATGAGATAGCTGGAGGCTGTCTACCTCACTATGATACAAAAGAAGTATCATTCATGTTTTGACAGCATTTCATTAAAGAGTTATTGATCTCAGAAATTAAAATAAGTTAATATCTTTTCAACTTTACGGAGGTCCTGCACAGTTGTGTCTATGCTAACCTTCTCTTTAACTGACAGGACTAATCTGAATGTTATGTCTGATGAAAAAGACACAATGCAGTTTCTGTCTGTGTTCAACTTTCATTGAATTGGAATATGATGTGCTGATCGTTAATGGATATATTTTGTCAAGATAGCACCTATCCACCCAGCCACGAGACTCTTGATATCTGAGAAACATAAAAATGAAAGTAAACAATGTATCGTTATCTTGTCATAACAATGTAATCAACTCAATGTGAAGGCAATAAATAAATAATTGCCACTATTGGCCATTCTCCCCTTTCATACTTGTCTTCGTATTCAGATCCGCTACTTTAATCTGTCACTTTTCTCTATATTCCTGGTTCCATCTAAAGCAAACTGCTCAAATAAAATAAAGGTAACACTTAATCATCACAGTATAACACAGATTAAGTTCAACTTCTGGGATATCTTTCTGTCCATTTCCGAAGTGGAGGCGACTGTGAATCAGTTTCTGTTATTTTGGTGCAAATGGAAGCGACAAAGCTGCGATAGGTGAGCTGGACAGATCCGTATGTGGACAACATACCAGCAGCAGGAATACTGGTGTGCAAGTTTCTGGCTAAACTACCAGAAACTAATTCCATTATTGGGCATGAGGGCCTTGCGTCCTCTAGCCGGAGCTTTGTTCACTGATCAGGACTGTGTAGCTCGATGGGCGTTCTCCAGAAAAATCCTTAAGTGGAAAAGTTCCCCATTGGCGTCCATTTCTCCTTGCAGATGAAAGCAGGTTTACACTGAGCTCAGGTGACATACGTGAATGAGTCTGGAGACGCTGTGGTGAACTTTATGCTGCCAGCAACATCATCCAGCAGGACGAGTTTGGTGGTGGTTCGGTGATAGCGTGGGGCGGCATATCCTTAGAGGGTCTCACAGTCCTCCATTTGTTAGCCGACTCAGACCCATTGTAAAACCTTATGCTGGTGCAGTGGACACTGGGTTTCTCCTTGTCCAGGACACTGCCCAGTGTGTAGACATGTAGGCAGTTCTTGGTGGTCGAAGGTACTGTTGCCATTGACTGTTCTTCACGTTCCCCGAACCTGAATCCAACTGAGAGCCTCTGGGACTTTATATATCGGCACATCAGAAGCCACAAAGTACCACAACAGCCTCTGCATGAGCTCAATGATGCACTGATCCATTTCTGGGAGGAGATCCCCCGGGACGCTGTCTTCCATCCCAACAGGAGCATGTCCATATGTTGTCATGAGTGCAGACAGGCACTTGGAGGGCAAGCACACCACCGAGACACATTATGAGTTCTTGATACACACCAGTTGGATTAGTTAATGATTTCAGTTTGTCACTCTGATTTTGGGTGTGACCTAGAATCCAACCCCAAGTGGGTTTATTATTTTAGTTCGATTTGTGAGTTTAGTTTTTTGAGCAGTATAGATGGGAAGTTGACTGGAACTCTAACATCCTGTCAGCGTAGAAATATCTACCAATCAAGGTTCAGGAGGGATCATCACTTAAAATTGACTACTGACAAAAGGGTCAGAATCTCCATATGTTCTCGAGCCCAAATTGTCCAAAATTAATTTATGGCAAAATAACTCAACCTGCTGGTGAGAGTGAGTTTGCTTTCCAGTGCTCCCAGCACAAACTCTCCAGTGCCTTATGTTCTCTCTCTAGTTCTGACATGTCTGTATAAATATTGAACATACAATATCATTTAACCTAATTTTATCACGTTTTTGACTTAACACATTGCGCAAGTATGATGAGACACAATAGCCTTAACAATTAGATGATAAGAATATATCGTTGATGGTGGGACCCAATATGGAGGACCTTTCCTGAAGTACTACCAGACGTCTTAATGAACTTAAGTTTAATTTCCCTTATCTTTCCAGCCTTAATTCTTGAACCTCCTTTTATTCATCTTATTGTCTGTTCCGCAGCACTCGTTCCAAGGTGATAACGATGTTAACCTCAAAAGGTACCTCAAAGATACCATGAGGTGTGCACCTGTTAAAAGCGTCACAGACATACGTCTATGTTCAGCTACCTTGCTGTCGACTTTGTAGCAGTCATCCTGGGTGCTCATCTTGATGAACTTGCCATCAATTCCCTGGAAGACATAGAGGATGTCGCGCACCAATACTGCCTCGCTGACCTCTCCTGCACCGACAGAGGACAGAGAATTTCACATAGACAGGGTAGGCTGTAATACTCTGAGACGAATCACAACTCATTAATCAAGTTTTGATCATCATGTACTGCACAAAGGCATGAGGTTGTTCTGGATATGAACATGTCACTCACCATCTCTATGAGGACGTACCACTCTGGTAGATGCAGCTGTAGGTGCGTGGGGTGGTCGAGTAGTGGATTGGGTCAGAGCTGGGGAAGGGGAGGAGCTTACAGGTAGAGTCCAGGCCAGGCGAGAGCCCAAGGACTGACCAGCTCCTCCAGGTGCAGTCTGAGAGCCTTGACTGAGACACACATGTATAGATTAAAGTTTCTCATTTTCTCCTAAGATCTAGATAATATATTATGTGGTCTGAGTTACAATGAAATATAATACAGGGAAAAACTGAGCTATTATATGCACCGGGGCTTCCTCTATGTACATTTGATAGCGACGCCAAGCCTGCTAGTGCTTTTAATTTGACGCAACAGTGACGACACATTTGCGGAACACTCTAGAAACTGGGAAACAGGCACCTGAGGAGAGGCAGGGAGAGAGACCAGTGAAGCTGGGCTAACACTGTACGACTTCAGAGCCGTGGCCTTTTAATTTCAACTCACACTGTACGAATCAAACATTTGCAGAAGCTCGCGATTGGTGTGCTACACTGTATGACCCGGCAGGCTTCTGCAGCTTGTTGTTGCTATTTATTATTGTCAATAAAATTTTGTTTGAAAGCTCCAAGGTAGAAAAAAAGTTTGTTTTTTAGCAACATGCTAACAAGACAAAAACAAGCTGACTATTTTTTGCCATCCAGTTTGGCGAAAACTACTTTTTTTTTAAGTCGCCAGCTTATCTGGATCCGTGGTGTCTAAAATGGAGTGGATGGTATTGCTGGTCTATTTTGCAGAGAGACTTGGAGGTAAGCGATCTACGTTTGACTGTATAGAGTGTTAGCGTTAAAAAAAGCACCACTCTGACAGCTGTCAGATACATTTGCATAAACTTCTCAAAACCTGGAAAGTCATTGTAGTGTATTTCATATTACTACCTCTACCAAGGAAAAGTTGCATTTATTTGTTATGTTTTTTAGCAGTAACTGTCTGTTTTTGGTTTGGTAGGTCTGATCGTCAGCAAGATTATAGAAAAACGAAACACCGAACATGAACCTTAGTAAAATGATGTGACATTGGCCAGAAATAAACAAAAAAAGGCACTGGATAAAGGGATGAACAAATTAATAACAACATTTTGAAACATTTTCCATTGCTGCAGAAACTGACTGAACTCAATGCATCTGCATATTTTTTTAATAACAAATCTATTGACTTTCAAGATCTTTTAATACCCCTTAAATGAAAATTAATGCCTTTACTGCAGGAAAAGAAATCGAACTACACTAAAGTATGCAGTACACTGTTACTGAGTTTCAATGAATTTCAAAAAAATTAATTTGTGCTGCACACTTGAGCAAAGAACTGCAAGTACACCTAGTCCATTGTAAAACAATTGACATTTATTAAACATCAAATAAATATAAGAGAGAGGAAAAAAAACTTTACACTTAATTATTACAACTTTGACCAACCCATTGTCCCAAGATTAAAATATTTTTGACAAATGTACTTGCATTTGCCGATGACTGAGTCTGCTTATAGTCTTCCCTTCATCTATCAAATACGCTCTTCTTCTACGTGAAATTTGAATCCCTGCGACACCTCTACCAATCAAAGCAGCACAGGGCTTTAATTTCACTACAAACAGACAGATGGTTCCCATAATGGTAATTTGGATATAGGCTAAAACATAAAAATATTATTATTATTTTTTTTTTTATATTTAAAAAAATAAAACACAACTTAAAAAAGCATTACTCATTTTTTCTGCACCAGATAAAATAATGTACCTCTCTTCATAAAATTCCAAAAATATAAGACATTTTTGGATCTGGAAAATGAAAAAATGAATTTAATTTAAAATAAAGATGTTATTTTAAGGGTCTCTGTAAACTGATTTTGATAAAACTTTGGGATGGAGTGATATAGAAGCTGGATAAGGTAATCAGACATGACCAGGATTAATTGGCTTTTTTTGGAGGGATGTGTTTTACTGAATACCATTCAAGCTTAAGTGGTACAATCGGGTCTTGCAATCTTTTCATTAGAATCATGTCCCTATTATATTCACATACAGTACACATGTATGCCATTTCACTGACTCTTCCTTCACGTGTAGATAATATCTTTATCAAACCAATGTGACTTTTTATCGAAAATGCAAATCCTGATGTACAAAACTGATGGCTACCAAGAATGGCAAAAATACTTTAAATCAGCAACCCATTACAGTTCAATACCAGACAAGCTTTTTATGTTTGGAGGTAAGATTGATCCTACAGGGGACTCACAGAGCTCACTGGTCATTTGGATCTGAGGGACTTGTGCATTATTAATAAGGATGAATGGAATTAAATGGCCCTCTGATGTCTCAAAAAGAAGAATTAGAGGAGGCTAAAAGTAAAGTTCATTATGTGGTGTTAAACGAGGGTAATTCCTTTTATCAGAGGATAAGGAATAATTCTCCTTTCTCAGACCGAGTATTTTTATAGGACGAGTATCAGATAAATAAATAACCCTCGGTTTTCCAGAGCCTGAAGATGCTTAAACACAGAAGACAGACTTCATTATATAATCTGGTATGCACATGTACTGCTCACCCGGCCAGCATGGTTTGTGGTGTGGATGTGGGTCCATTCAGTGTGTACAGGCCCAGGCTGGATATACCACTAGTCCCCACTGTGGCTGAAAGACCGGCGCTCCTCTCCCCATAGCCGAGGGGCAGGTTCTGTGTCCGGGAGCAGTAAAACGGGGTGGAGTGGGCATCCCTGGGGAGGGCCTGGGCAAAGAGTGCCCCAAAGTTTCCAACCTGGGAGAAGAGGGAAATGGTGAGAAGGACAGGGAAGAAAGTTGGGATAATCCTCATACTTTACTTACTTATAGTCATATTTTAATTACTGTTAAATACTTCAGATGAAGAAACATGTTAAAAACAATCAGACAAGTACAAAGAGCAAATTGATAATGAGATCAATTAAAGAAAATATGGGTAATAAAATAATCTAACTAACTATAAAACAAGATTCCCGGTCTGTCTTTTGTTAAAATTCATACTAAAATTGAAATAAAATTTGACCTGTTCAGTATTGCAGACGCTAATCCGCAACATACAGAAGGCAATCAAATGCTAATGTCCTTGTCATCCGACTGACTTAACACTTGAGCTTCAGGATATTCTACACATTATAAGCCCAGAGTCTCGTCTGGAAGCAGAGCAGCCTAGGGTCTAGTTAGTGCTTGGATGGATTTCAGGGGCTGTCTCTCTCTCTGTCTCTCTCAATCCAACTGATCAGGGCAGAAAGCCGCCAACCTTGAGCTGGGATCTACTCTAGGTTTCTGTTTGTTAAAAGGCAGTTCTTCCTCTCCACTGTCTCCATGTTGTTGCTCATGTTGAATTGCTGGGTCTCTGTTGAACATAGAGTACGGCAGGGGTTCTCAAACTATGGTACACATACCACTAGTGGTACGCAGGCTTCCTCTAATGGTACGCGGAGGAATCGTTGAAATTGCCTACTTATCCTAAATTAAACAAGATAGTTTAAACACATATGTTACAAGACTGCATGGCACCTATGTGTGTATGAGGGGGTGGTCGAGCGAGAACGACAGAGCGAGCGGTACTGAAGCATGAGTGAGAGTGGCAGGAAAATGAAAGCGTTGGCAAGGAGTTTGGAGCAACTAAGTGATTTTATATGTGTACAGCCGGTCACAGTGGTCATAAATAAAGGCTGCAGTTTCAAGGAGCACGTAGATTCTCTGGTGTGGTGTTTTACTGCTGCTGGTCGAGAGTAAAGGGGTTAGTCCCAGAGGAGAAACTACAGCCCTGGAGTAAATAAACAAACATATCCCCTGTTCCCCGACCCCGGTATGGAACCCAAACAGAAAGAGGCTAACATGTATAATACTATCAAAATACTATGATGAATGAAAGGAAAATATTGTAAGAATGAGATGAATGAAATGGGCTTTAAAATAAGTTTAGCCTTTCAAGTAGTATTTTTGTTCTAAAACATCAATTGTTAATGTTTTCACCTGCATACTGTATGTGTGTGTACTGTAAATGTGTGTACTGTATGTGTGTGAACTGTATGTGTGTGTACTGTATGTGTGTGAGGCGCTACCCCTTGCATTATAAACATGTGAAAGTGTTTAAGTGCCAGGTCTTGTGCTACTCCTTCGCACTTTGTGTGGTTGTGGCTGACTAATCAAAAATAAATAAATTCTTACTGGGAATATATTTACCTACTGATTGAACTACGTTTAGCTTAATAGGGTTACCTACTTCTACTAATGAATTTTTCATGGGTCATTATGGAGGTACTTGAAGAGCTGGATATATTCTGAGGTTATACGTGGTGTAAAAAGTTTGAGTATCACTGGAGTATGTTATAGACCTGTTCTTTCTGCAGTGCTTTCAGATAACATTTGTTGTATCCCTGTTTTTGCATACCTTCATTGGTCACCAGTAAAAATTCAGGATTGAATTTGAGATTATTTTAATAAATTTAAAGGTCCAACATGTTGTCGATCAGTTATATCATAGAGCTTCTAAAACCCTATGCTCCAAGTCGTACCCGCTTTCCTCTAATAAAACCCCGCTGGTTGTCCCTAGGTCAAGGTTGGTGACCGACCTTTTGCCATCGAGGGCGGCTATGGAATGCCTTGCTTGAGCAGACTAGACTGATCAACAAAATACCTTTTTTTTTTAAATCACTGCTTAAAATATATTTTTACTGGGGAGTTTTTTTTTATTTAGAATTTGATTTTGGTGTTGCTTTGTGGTGTAAATGTTTTGATTTTTACTATTTTATGCTAATGTTTTTGTGCAACTACTTATAGATTGTTGTTATAAGTGCTATAGAAATAAAGTTATAGTTTTGATTGGTTTCGAACAAATGAATCCTTTTGAAGTGCGTTGAGAAATATCTGAAGGATATGATAAACACTCCTTGGGCATTCTTTATAACAGAAGATCATGTGACATGTTTGTGTGATATAAAACACTAGGATGTATAGGTTTATAGCTAGGATATGTTTTTTGGTTAGACAGATAATAATAGTTTTTCTATACTTTTTTTCCCGGTGATCCACATGCAGTATTTTGTTTGTTTGTTTTTTGATATGTAACACTTGCTTTAGCTTTCTTATCTTGCTCTACGCCTCACATTTGATTGATTGGGAGTTTACTTGAGCTGACACCCTTGAATTCTGTTGTATTTTCATATGTTTAACAATAAATGTCAACATTTGCCTTCACCACGACACATATATGTTTCTCCCTATGCCCTGAACACCTGGCTGTAAGAGCAAAGAATCTATTGAAACTTTATGTTTGCAACTATGTGTGCCTCACCCTGCTGGATGGTTTGCGGGGATCATCAGAAAGGCTGAGCAGCAGGTAGAGAACAGACCAGCGATGCTTCAGGACACTCTGTGAAAGAGAAAGCACAACATCAGATATACAACTTCCCTAATAATATTTTGGGTATGGTGCACATGGAAATTTACTGAGCTCTGAGTTGATTTGATTTTCATTATGTTTTAACTGATTTTTTGTTGTAATAAAATAGAAAACATGCACCAACCTGTGTCTGTAGCCTTCTATGAAGCTCTGAGAACAAAGCAGCATCAACTTCTCTCCTCTGATCCAATACTAGAACAGCACAAAGACAGACTCTGTCATCATTATAGAAATTAAGCTCCTCAAAAAGGTTATAAGCCGTCAGCCTTTATAAGAGAAAACTACTAAAGAGATAATGAATCCATGGAAAAACCCATCTGATGAAAGGATTAATCCAACCAACTACACTTGACTTCTTATGAAAAAAATATAAGGTTCACATTCTGAGCTGTGAAAGTTTTTCAGAAAAGACAATGATTCTTGCTAACATTATATATATTTTTGCTTATAATTAACATCAGGATCCTCTCCATGATTTTACCATTCAGTTCACATATTGTTTTTATGGACATGAGAAATTAAAAAGCGCCATGCGCTGTCTGCGTGTAACCCAGACAGATGTATGTTGGAACTAAATGGTTAACTCTGTATAGCTCCACTGCGCATCTCCCCCATGCGGCTATGAGAGAGGTGATTAGCCTTTGTGAAAGAAAAGAAAAATAAATTAGTAGAAAGATAAAATATAGAAGTGACCTGATGAAGGAGTTAATGAGTGGTAAGAAACTACCAGTCTGGTGTTTACTGTGCTACGTGATATTAGCTCTCATTATCAATCGTTAAAAAGATTGGAATCTTGGTCAGACATGTGTACAATGTCATTTCTGAAGTACAGCGATTCTGCAACATCATAAATATGTATAATTCATAAAGAAAAGCAGCAGTCAATTTTGTTAGCTTAGCCGAAGCTTAAGTTATGACGAGCATGGCCTTATAGGTATTGTCTATCTGGGCCATGAGGGATTATGGAGGTGCTATGTGCTGATTTAGCTTTAGCTTGCGTAAGCTAAGCATTAATTTAGACTTTACAAGAAGGTCTACTGAGTAGCCTGAGAACTAACATCACATAGCACAAGCAGAAACAGGAGTGGTACATTCTTATCACTCCTGAACTCCCTATTCATGTCATTTTTTTGTTTTTACCACTTTATTTCTCCGTTGTTTTAGGACAGCTACTAATCTATTTCGCTCGTAACTACATGGAGGAGGTACTCCATACTCGACCGAAGCCCTACAGGTCCCGTCAGAACCTGACGGGTTTGGGCCGGGCTCAGGCTTGGACAAACACTGTATTTAGAAATGATGTTTGGGTTCAAGTAGGGCTCTGCCACATCAGGGATATCAAAAGTTGTGTTCAATTATGGTAGCCAATTAAACATTATGCTTTCAAAGTATCTAAGTGAAAACCCAGTGTAACAATAACTAAAAAATAATGTATCTACTGTCTGTCTCTAACCCTTTTTCCACCGAACTGGTTCCAGGGCTAGTTAGGTTCTAGAGCCGGACTTAGCACCAGTTCTTTGCTATTCGATAGTCTAAACACCAGCTCCTGGCTCTCGAAACTGGCGCCTGACAAATACCCACTCTTTGCTGGTCTAGAACCAAGAACGGATTACTTCAGGGGCTGGGGGCAGGGTTATTATCACCAACAAGACCGGCGCAAACAATTTCGCACGCCTTTTTTAAAACAACAGCCGTGCGAAATTCCTCCGATGAACTAGCAATAATATTTTTCTTTTTTCTATTTAAAAATGAATAACAAAAGCTGTGTATTTCGGCTGTGGGTCTCAATGTAGGCTTGCAAAGGCAGGAACAGCAATTGCATGGAGACGATGAATTCCTCCATCTTCGTTGTTAGCTTGAGAATGGCTTGGGTGTTGCAGGGTAAACAGAAAGTGATGTACTGACGTTGTATGGTGATATAATGGCGTGGCTCTAAATGGTTCCTTGCCAATGGAATAGTAAACAGGTTCTTGGGAGGTGCGCGATTTGAACCACTCACGCACTGGTTCTAGCACCAGCAACAAACTAGCAACAGGTTCTTTTTTGTGGAAAAGGGGTAACAATCAATTTTCAGTATCAAGGTGTTTTTTACATCACAGCACTAGAGGCATATGAATGCAGGTTAGGTTATCTGTTGCATGTATAGTTGTAAATTCTCATGTAGTACGCAAAATTAAACCATGGAGGATGTCAAGCAAAGCTTGTCTTGGGTGAAGTTTCTTACTACCCAAAAACCATGCAGGGAAGCTGATAGTTTGGAAGGATTTTGATTTAGTTCTGAATGAGTCTAACAAAGCAGTTTGTCAATGGTAAGACTCCAGTTTCAGCACATCTATAACTGATAATTACAATGTGTAATGTTTAGGTTTGATGTGTTAAAAACACCAGCTTTAAGGGCATAGAGCCAAAAACAGAGTATTTTGCAGTTGTATACTCTGCTGACATGAGTAATCAGGTTTAACAGACGAGCGGTAATCATTATAACAACAACTGTGTCAGTTTAAAAACGCAGCGCTTCAGCTAGTATTAACTAGTCTCCTGGACATGTTCGGGCTTGGATCTGGGCCTCGCTCTAATGAGCAGTAGAGCTCTGGGACTTGACTCTTTAGTGCCTGCATTGATCTAACTGTTCTACAAACAGACAGCATATAACAATTTTATTTTCTCATCTACATAACGAAGTGCAATATGAACTAAACTGAATGGTAAGAGTGTGGAGAGAATAGGGGTCTCAATTCTAAGCAGAAAAATGTGTGATTATCATTTTAGCCAGAATCACCCAGCCCTACTCTCCAGCTTCTCAACCTCTGGATGCCAACTTAGCCAGAACTTAGCTAAGCGAATTAGCCAGAGTTAAACTATGTGACTAGTGTCCCAACCTACTTTGAAAAAGAGAACAGCAATGAATTTTTCACAGCCAGGATAAATACACACTATTAAGTGGATCCAAGTAACACCAAAAATACACTTCTAAAGATACACTTCTAACAGGACAGATGTTCTTCAGCAGACAGCTATGATTACGAATGTAACAACAACAAAAAACTCCAATAACCCCCAGGTCAGAGATACACAATACCCATAAGGCCACCCTCTTAAAGGGCCAGTAACAGCAAGTTGGAGTACACCTTGCCAACTTTGCTGCAGCATATTATTAATTGAAATGCTGCAGAGTCTTTTAGTTAAGAAATGAGATTGCATATACGTCTTAATTAAGATCTTAATATTACAATTAATTGCCCAGCCCTACTATCATGCTATACTGAAGGTAGAGTCAAGTTTTCAGCTCATGCTTCATTTCTCCACCTTTAAATATACAAACGATCAACAGGCCCACAAAGGGCCAACTCTGTTTCACTGCTCCACAGAACGGAGCTGGCAGAGCTGGGCTTACCAGAATGGTTTTATGCTGACTATTGTTTTGATTCAGCAGTGATTTGAATCTTTGTTTATGGGTATGTAGTTTGCATGCAAATTTAGGCTGGCAGTTGTATTTGAAAGTAGCATTTTGCATTGAGTTATTTAAACTTTTCTTATGTGTTTCGTTTTAGTAAAAAGCAGATTAATAGCATATTTTATGGACAATTCTAGAGACTAAGTCCAGTGATATGCAGTAGTCTGGTGGTGTAAATTGCATCGTTACTTATTTTACAATTGTTTAGCATCATAGAGTATGGTTGTGTGATTATTGGGAGGCAGTCATTACATTCTTTCTTGATCTTCTCCGAGACAAGGAACTCATCACTTTCGATGGTATGGGCGAAGTTACTGCCAATGACTCGCACTGCATACTGGAATTGGTGGGCAACTTCAGCTGGAAGAAGAAACAACAAGTCAGAGCTCAGTACAAAAAGCAGAAACTTAAAGTAATGCATGCATGTCTTTAAGTTGTCATCAATTTTTTTGATTCAGCCTCAAAATGTATATAGTATAACAATTTAAGATGGCATACTGGTGTGAATGGACTTCAATCCCTAGTATAAATTATGGAATCACCAAACCTAGCTTACTAACACCTGAACAGAAGGAGATCATGATTTTTTCTTTTCTTGTGATGATTGGATTAACGT
Organism: Lophius piscatorius; assembly: GCA_009660295.1. NCBI lineage: Eukaryota > Metazoa > Chordata > Actinopteri > Lophiiformes > Lophiidae > Lophius > Lophius piscatorius. Next base: position 170,524 of record VRLP01000299.1, read on the forward strand.
GATATTCAGAGAAGAATTATGAATATGTATCAGACGATACAGAAATTTTGTCTGCTGCTGTCCCAAAGAAACATACAAACACCTGCCTGAAGAAAACAAGCAAATTTCCCCACTCATTCATGATCTGGGGTTGAGGTCAGGTAAAGCAGGGGAGATGGCAATAATTACTTCAACACTGTATGCACAGATGTACACTGAAATCTTGAAGAGTTTTTCTCATTCTATTGGTAGAAACTGGTTTGGTGATTAAGTCAGTTTTCAGGATGATAAAGCATCCCAACACAGAGCAGAGAGTGCTGAAGCTTTTCTTCAGGAAAAGCAAATGAACTCAATGGCATGGCTAGAAAACCGTCTGGATATCAATCCGATTGAAAATCTTTGATGGAAAAAAAAAGAAAAAAAAAAGAAAAGAAAGAGAAGATCCATGACATGGACTCATCCAACAAAGCTGATCTGTCAAATGCTATTGAAGAAAGTTGGAACCATCTTGATGCAGATAATGTGTTTTTTTAATGAATACTCTTAATAATTGAATCAATAATTGAATTATCCAGTAATTTCCTCTCTTTCATTCATAAAAAACTTCATTGGCTTAAATAACTCAATTTGAGGCAGGAATGGGCGATAACTCATAAAAAGATTGCAATCTTGATTCAGAAATATATATAATCTCATTCTTAAGTACAGCGATTCTGCAGCATTTTGATTCATAACATAAGCTTTTTTAGCTGCAGCATATACGTTATCATGAGCCAAACCTGGCCCTTTAAGAAGGTGTGCTTATGGGTTCTGTATATCTGTGACCAGGGGGATTGTTGTTGGTCTGGATGCTAGCTCGGGTTTATTAAGCTAACTTGCTTAGGCAAGCTAAGCACTAATACTGGCTGAGAAGCCAGAGATCTAACATCACGTAGCACAAGCACAAGGTAGTTTCTTATCTCTCCTAAACTCCTTCTTCATGTCACTTAACTTACATCTTTCTCTTTCTTTCCCTGTTGTTTCACAACAATGTCAAATCTCTCTCTCGTAACTACATGTAGGAGATGTGCTGTATAGTTATAGAACGCACGGGCCCGACTAACCGGGACGGTTTTGGACATAAAAAACAGAAGGCCTGCAGGGTTTGACCCAGTCTTTATCACTAGTCTTTCAGACTCAGAGTTCAGACAAATATTTAGAAATTTTAAATTTAGTTGAGCTGGGATATCTAGCGTTATGTCATATCACGCAGTTCCTTCAAGTTATTTCTAGAGCTGGAACCTCAAATCTGTGACATCATCTTCAAGTTCTACGAGTCCAAGTACGCGTCCTGTTTCAAGCTGCTGGATGAAATTAAGGATAACCTCCTGTTGGACATGTACCTGGTGCCACACGTCAAAACGCTGTACAGTCAGATTAGGATAGGGACAGCCAAAGTCGGATTTGGTCAAGATTATCAATTTGACATGACACTTTCAAGCTATCTTCGTGAGAACTCAGTGTTACAATAAATAGAAAAGAATGGATCTAAAGTCTGACTGTGTTGGCCTATGTCATTTTTCAGTATTGGAGTTATCTTTTTACCTGACAGCACAATGACCCCATGAACAAAGTATAGACTATATGTTACATTTCTAGCAGTAAATGCTTATGTAGTAGCCAAGCTTAAACCGAGGATGCCATCAAGTAAAACTGGTATAGAGACAAAACAGACCCTTTTATGGCAATCAGGATAAACCGACAAGAGGTAAACATGTTAACAACAACTGTATGACAGTGTAAAAACTCAGTGCATCAGCTGGTATAAACCAGATAATACTATTAATCCAAGGGGCAAATTATAATTTTACATCTGCATACAAGTGAGGCATGTACAAAAAATAAAAAAATGCTCAAAAACTTAACCTGGAATAAAATATAAGTGAACAAAGAATAAAATCAAATCGATAACAAAATAATAAAAACAAATAGTCAGCAAATTGAAATGTATGGAGGAAATTTTAGGCTGTCCAGTGAAAGTTATATTTTAGTAATTGATGGTTAGATGTTACAGTCTTAGTGTGGTCATTCCATTATTTTTGCCAGGGGCTTTAGTAACATATGCATAATAATATAATAAGCCTCTCTATAAGCGAACGTATGAACCTTCCTCTGGAATTTCTGCATCCAGGATGGGCCTGCATCTAGCTTTCTATAACAATTCAGTGTGCTGCTCAGCGTGACGGCCGACATGCTAACAATCCCATAATATTAAATAGCAGAAATGAACAGTTTGATCAAACCAAAGCCAATACCATTGTATTTAAATAACAACATCACGTACTGTAAAAAAGTGCATGGATGTGCACTATCTAGATGACACCAATGGATGACAGGTGTCTATCCATCAGTCTAATCGTTGGCAGAGTTTGTTTACTTGCGAGGTCGTTTAATACAAATAGTATAACGTTTCCAGTTCTAAATATGTCCAACGGAACATGCAGTTTTTAAAGCGTTACTAATTAAATGTGGTTACTTTCACCCTCAGTAATAAAATCACGCTGGGTTCCGCTGCTCCAAACTGGACTGTTTAATCAAAACTTGTTCTGCTTGGTGTTGGAAAGGTTAAGCCGAATTTGCCAGTCTATGATATAGATTGAAACAATAGTTTCAATTAATGTGTGGAATAGGGATAAATTACAATAAGAGGAAAAACAACAAAGTGGTGACTTTTGAATGAGGTTAGGTTTGACATTTTACTTTGTGCATGCTAGTGCTAGCTGATAGAGCTACCTTCACTTTTCCCTGTGATCCTGCAGCAAAGGCTCTGGAGAAGCACGTTGGGGGATTTCTGATCCAGGGTAGACATACTAACGTGGCCAACGCTATGTGTGTTGCCAAGAGAACTTTTAAATAGCACTGTTTGTTGTGAACTAACTCAAATTTCGCTCTGTAAGTAGCGCCATTTTGATAAGTCCGTGCAAGCTAACATGTAGCAGAAACTGCAGAACCGGAACTAAAGCGGTATTTCCTGCAAAGTAAGAGCACAGGATTTCTCAACCGAACTACATGGCTATCAGAAATGCTTAACTACATGGAACTTATTTGATACACGTTGAAGCAAAATATAGGTAAATGTTTCAATTTTGATATTTTCTATTGAAAAATTGTGGGAAATAATACAACATAGATTGATATCTATTATATGTAATGTATCTCATGAAACTATTCCAAGTGATACTAACCATGTGTAAGTAATTAGGGAAAAATAAATAAATATGGCTAAATGAATATAAGTAAAAGCAAATCTACACTCAAATGTTTGTAAAAATCACCTAATAAAGAATTGTAGTTAGATGCTAATGTGACTCAGTTTTATTGTTCTGTCTTTTCTAAGTGTAAATTAATAAAACAATATGAATAACATGTTTTCAAGTATGTTTTTATCATTTACTATATTGAAATTGTAAATAGAAACTTAATTTACTTTACTGCAAATATTATTCTCTTAAGAATGGCATGTAAGTCTCGTGAATTTTTGGATTTCTAAGCCAAAACAATATTACAGAGTAATGCAATTATATCTCAATGGATGGTATTGTGCCTTATAATAACAAGTAAAATAACAATATTCAAGATACAATTTTTTAAATATATTACTGCGTTCACACAAAAAAACATATTTTAATTAATCGCAAATTACTGTGAGCTGTATGAAAAGATGCAGCAAGAACTTTATTTTAAAAGTTCAAACCGGATACGATAGTCGTAATTGTAATGTGTCTTACAGCAGAGCCCGCCGAAAAGCGTCCCCCGGAAAAAAGAACACGGACGAATGAATGAAAATATTTTCCCCCGGAAACAAAGAAACGGTGTAGTTCTGGCCCTTCTGATCTTGGCAAACATATTAGTATATACATTTAATAAATGTTTAAGTTAGAAAATATTCACAAAATCGAACTTCCTGGATCAATAAGTCTTTACCGAACCATTATTAAAACACAAGAGAAACCTCTGTCGTATCCTATTAAGGTTGACAACGAGATACCCTACTATCGTGTTGCCTACAACCTAATTTTCATCAAATAGAAAAGGCCTCCGTCGTCTACGAAGTGAAAGACGGAGAGAACAAAGTATTTGTGTGTACATTTATACAATATCCCACTGATATGTTGAGTGATTTTATATAATCACTTAACATATCAATCAGGGTATCTTTTAATTACACAACAATAATGTCGAATAAAAAAAGTACTTTGTATAATTTTGTTTTATTATGATTTGGGGAAAAAAATTTAATGAATTATTATTATTATTATTAAATGTAAGAAACTTCATGTGTCTTCTTGTTTTCCATGCAACAGCACTGACACATGTTGAACGGCTGGAGGACGTGAACAAACCTTGCCAGCTAATTAAAATGTGCGTTATATTACTAACATATACATATACAGTACCCAAAGCCATTGCAATCTAGGTGTATTATACTTGCTTAGAAAAACTTTTATCCACCAATGGAAGATAGCACGTATAACTTTCACGGGTCAAAGAGCAGCTAAAAGAGCAATTTCTGCCTGTATTAAATCTTGATTAAAATAGATACCGGTGTGTTTATCAATAATGGAAACTCCAACTTTAAGTATTATTTGTTGTATTCACAATGTTGATTAAGATTTTATTCTGAGTAACATCACATAACAAATATGAGAAAACGTGGATGATTTTTATTTTAAATCAGTTAATATGGTTAGGAGACCCATAACTGTGTTAACTGATTTAAGACCCGATCTCTAATGAATATTCAGAAAATGTAGTTTTTTTAAAGGAAACAGCCTGATTGTTCTCATTATCTCGACAAAACCGTTGCTTGTCTTCTCGTGATAACGAGTTATTTACCACGTAATAAAAAAAAATAACGGCCTTAAATAATGATCTGTCTCCATGGCCGTTGTAAGCTTCCACAAAATAACTGTAAAACACCCTAGTGTCACATAATTCACGTAAACCACCAGGGGTCTCCCACTGGTCATACTGTTGCAACTAGTTTGGGCAAATAGGCATTTTTCGGATTATGGCGTATATGTTTTTGTAAATAATCTCCAAAACATCGCTCTAACAGACTGTAGTGTCAATTCATACTGTGTTACATTCACACAAGCTGGAGGTCTTACAGTGTTGATACTCAACTTAACTTCAACTTGTACTTTTGGGAAATTATGGTAAACTTTTATTTGAAAAAAAAGTCAATTAAATTGCACTAATGCTATGTCTTCTTTCAGCTGTTGCCTTTCGCAGTCACTACAGCGGTTCATACATCTTACCTTGTCCTCTGCATCATCCTCTTTCACAACAACCAAATGCTTTTCCTCCCTCACCACAAACAGGAACCTCCTCTTTGTTCTTCCCCTTTTTCTCCTGCCTGGCAGCTCCATCTCCAAAATCCTTCTACCAATAGATCCATTATACTTCCTCTTCAACCTCCAACTCTGCCTCCTGTCTTTGGTCTCTGCCATCATCTCTAAACCAGACAGCGGAGCTGCTCTCACTACCATCCTGTTAACCTTTCCCTTCACTCCTGCTGCTACTCTTCTATCACAGATATCTCCTGAGCTCTTCTTCACCCACTCCACCCTGCCTGCACTCACTTCTTCACCTCTGTTCCACGCTCCCCATTACTCTGAACAGTTGACCCAAGACTTAAACGCTGTCACCTTCTTCACCTCTACTCCTCACATTCTCACCTTTCCACATTCCTCTGTCAAACATGTATTCTGTCTTGCTGTGGCTAACCTTCATTCCTCTTCTCTCGAGCGTGTACCTCCTCCTTTCCAGGTTTTCTTCCACCTGCTCCCTGCTCTCACAGCAGATCGAAATATTATCTGTGAACCTCCTAGTCCATGGAGACAGTCCGTCCATCATCATAGCAAACAAAAAGGGATTCAGAGCCAATCCTTGGAGCAGTCCAACTTCCACCTTCAACCCATCTGTCACTCCTACTGCTCTCATACATATCCTGTTCAACTAAAATAATTCTGTCACTCCAGATTTCCTCATACAGTACCACAATTCCTCTCTCGGCACTGTCTCTGGCTTTCTCTAAGTCCAAAAAGACACAATGCAGCTCCTTCCAGCCTTCTCTTTACTTCTCCATCAGCACTCTCAAATCAAACATTGCGTCTGTAGTGTTGTTTCTTGGCATGAAACCATACTGCTGCTCACATATTGTCACCACTTTTCTTCGTCTAGCTTCCAGCTTGGATCCGATGATTTTTTTATGCAGATCTAATTGTCTGTTGTAGTTTGTTTCTGTCCTGTTTGGTAGCGGATCCAAACCAAACAGTGATTACTGCAGTGTAAAACTGGATCAGAAGCACCTGAGGCAGGTTGAGCTTCCTAAGCTCAGGCATCTTCTCACTATCCAAGATAGTGTGGACCAATTTAGTTAAAAACTCCACTGCCCTCTCTCCTAGACACCACCATACCTCTACTGGTATGTCATCAGAACCATCCACATTTCAATTCTTCATCCTCTGAAGTAAGCTGCTCTTACTCCATCCTTTCATCTTCCTGATTCAAAATTCTCAAATTCTCTACCCTTCTCTCTCTCTCTTTATCTTCATTCATCAGTTCTCTAAAGAACTACTTATATTTTGCCTTCACACTTTCCTCACTTGTATGCACATTCCCATCTCAATCCTTAATCACCCTAACCAGCTGTACATCTTTCCAATCCCGATTGCACTGCCTTGCCAATCGGTACAAGTCCTTCTCTTCATCCCTTGTGTCCAACCTCTCATACAACTTATCATAGGCCCCTCATTTAGCCACTGCCACCTCACTCTTTGTCTTAAGGTGTGTCTCTTTGTATTCTCGTTCAATTTTTTCATCTCTCGTCCAATCCCACTTCTTCTCCAATTTTTTCATGCATATACTCTCTGGAACCTTGTCATTCCACCACTAACTCTTTTTATCTTCTTTCCTCGGTCGAGATGACACATCAAGTACCTTCTTAACTATCTCCTTCATCACATTTTCCCTAGTTAACAAATCATCAGGCAGTTCTTCACTACTACCCAGAGCTCATCTCAACTCTCACATCAGCTTCCACCATTTGATCCTCTGCTCTATCTTTTGCCCTCTTCCTCTTATGTACCACCAGAGTTATCCTACATACCATTCTATGCTATCTGGCTATGTTCACCCTTCTGTCACCATCCTGTAGTCTCCAATCTCTTTCAGATTGCATCTTCTGAATAACATGTAATCCTCCTGTGTGTACCTCCGCTCTTATATGTCCGCTCTCACCCCCACACTCCTGCCTCTCGTCATCTCTCGCTTTCTCTGGGCATATCGGTCCCCTCTCAATCTTCCTTTTCTTTGACCAATAGTAGCATAGATTTCACCGGCACCCTGCTGGGTAACAATGCCAGTGGCGGTCGTTGTTAACTCAGGCACTGACCGATCCAGTTTGGCCTCAGTTCATGATTTGGCATAGGTTTGTGTCAAATGCCCTTCTTGACACGACCCTCTCCATTTTTTTCTCAGCTTTGTGTGCCAGTGAATGAAGAACCCCGCCACAAAGGGGTCACAAGCTAGTGTACTTCTACCGGCCGTAGAAGTACACTAGCTTGTGACCCCTTTGTGGCAGGGTTCTTCATTCACTGGCACACCTGATAAAGTAATCATAAAATACTGATCTTTGTATGCACTCACCTACAGTTTTTTAAAACGCTATTTACCCTATGGTCACTTACAAAACATGAGACAACCGTGTAAAACCTAAAGGCTTTGAATGAGAAAGTTATACAACTTAAAAGGATGTCAACTGCTGTTCAAACCAATCCCCAACAAAGAAGAGAACAGCTCATGTGTGATGTTGATGCTGTCCATTGTCAAACATTCAACATATTAATATTACATTAACGAAATACTGTATAATAATTAGAACTAGAAAAAGCACTCAGAGTGTGCAAACCTCCAGCAAGGGCAAAAACCTACCTCTGAACATACTTTGTTTCTTCCTCTGTCATTCTCTTCATGTGATCAGCACGATGGACATATATAAAATACTTTAAGACTAAATCTTAAACAGGGTTTGTTGCATAATTTCCTGCTCCTATTCAGTATAAAACATCAAGGGAAAAATGCACATAGGCAGCCAAGGTTTAGGAAAAATTCATGCAGATTTCTCCATTAATGTCTGAGTTATTGTTAGCCTCTAAATCTACCAACAACCCCAACAAACTCTCTGAGTATCTCTCAAATACTCTGTAGCTGATCATCTCCCTCTGCTTGAAACGTAAAGTCACTTAAATTTAATAATCTCTAGCATCGAAAAAAACCTACCTCTTGGAATATTTTCATTCAAATTTGTCAATTACTTTTTCCGGTATCTTGCTAACAGACAGGCAGACAGACAGGCAGGCAGACAGACAGGAGTGAATACACGACCTTGTTCATTGGCGGGGGTAATAACAAGGACACATAGAAGAGCCATAAACAAAAAAAGAATCCATTAATTGATTTAGAGAAATAAACATGATATATAAACAGAGCTTCCTTCTCTCTCCCTGTGACGTAACTGACAGGAAAGCTCCTCTTAACTACTGGTGCGCGCGCAAGGCTGGAGGTTAGGAGCGCGTGAGAGGGAGAGAGTAGTTTCCAGTTTCTTCCGCTCCAGAGGAGCGACACTTGTCTGAGCTTGTAGGATCAGTCACTCCCCCAGCCTGCACCGAACCCTTGGAAACAGCGTGTAGTCTGCCTCTGTCCAGGTTTACTCCTGCTGGAGCAGCTTGTGTCAGACTTCTTCTGATCCTGCAGAAGGCAGGAGTGAAAGAAGGTCATGGACTGTGGAGGATCTGGAGGAAGTTAAAGAACGCTTCGTCTGAGAGGACTGAGAGCAGAAGGAGTGTCCAGAGAGGAAGAACAGGATGGATCTCAGCTCCCTTCGAACCCTCATCAGCAGATATGTAAGCTCTCACAACCTTATCATCCTCTCCCTCTGATCCTCATATCCTCAAACTACAGAAAAAAGTACATCAATTATCTATCTAGAAACACGAAAAAGCAGAATCTACTGTTGGTTTCTGATTCCGCCGAAGCAGGTTCTCGTCCGGATTAAGTTTCACTGGCAGTCAGGAGAGGAGATAATCTCTCTGGGAAGTTGATCAATGCATTTTGTCTAATGCTCCTAATAAACTACGAAGTCATAGATTTTAATAGGAAGTTGAGGTTAACCCCTTGAAATAAGTTTTTTCCCCCTTAAAACAACAGCTGTACGATCCTGACCTCTGAACTCAAAGCCTTATAATAATAATAATTATTATTATTCTAATTATAATAGTTATTATAATAATGTATACGCTTTATTAGAACTTTTGATCTGACTGTACAATGTTGTGAAATTAGTTTTCTGCATCTCACCCAAACCCTGAGCAGCAGGGATGATGATTTCCTCCTTACATTTACATTATGGGATATAATGTATACCAGATGGAACGTATTTCTGAAATAATTTTTGAAAGGCAGCCCCTCATCCATTTAATTTTTTAAAAATTGAACCATAATTTGCCCTTTCTTTACATGCGATTCCACAATATTTTCAAAATTATACTTAGCTTTAGTAGTAAAATAAAATTAAATCAATACGTATATGTATTTATTTGAAATTCTTCCCAGTATGTACTCAGAACGGGTTTAATGTAATTCATGACATGCCATTGAAATATTAAGATTGTTAGATTGATTGAAATTTACATTAAGAATATAGAAAACCGGAAAATTTGCACTTATTATGATAGAAATAAAGGTGCAATAGGAACTTTTAATCGCACTGAAGCACTTTGCGTTTCTGATGGGTCAGAATAAATGTGGGATTCATTTTTTATTTTGTTTCTAATAGATGATGGATTGTGAGCATATCTCATGCTATTTTATCAAACAAGGGTGTTTGCAGTATTAATGTTGAATTAAGACCTGACATTTGGATGATAAGCCCGAGAGAAGTTCTAACCTTAGATTTCTGAATGGGATATGGCATAATTTAAAATATTTGACCACACATTTCACAATGTTATACTCTAAGATAAAAAAAAAAATTAATAGTAATAATAGTAATGACAATATAATTATTAATTCATTATTATTTTTATTATGATTATTATTATTATTAATATCGTTAATTTTATTATTATAGTTCTTGCACATTTTTTTTAAAATACACAACTATTCTCCCGCATTCAGTAAACCTACCTGGCAGTTTGATATATGTCATGGAGCAAACCTGACATCACCACCATGGCCAATAGATTACAAACCTCGTGATGTCAAAGATGCAGACAGTGAACCGTTATTATTTTTTACATAATGATCGTTCAGTGCCCCTTCTGAGCCAGTAACAGCTTGTTTTAGCCTTCAGATAATGGACATAATAACTTTGATGGTGAACTAATTTTTGTGCAGTTCCCTCTCATGTATGATCCTCGTTCACCCAGCTGAGTTAGACTACAAATGGAGCAGTCAGTCACATAAATTATGTAATCCACTACTGGTGTAATCGATTGGGAGCAGTGGAGTGGCTGGCATGGATGGCTCTGAGTTGATTTAGGCTCCACAGTAATGTGCTTGACAATAATCCAGACATGAGAGCTTATACCCCCCCCCCTCCATGCTCAGCTAAAACACGGCCTCCCAGAGGGCTGGTGGAAAAATATCCCTGCTATGTGGGAAGTGAAACGGTAAGGAACGTGCATCGACTGGTTGAATGGCCCATTTAGCATCCTTTAAAACGTGCCCACGCTTGCTGCTTATGTAGTGTAATAATTTCTGCACGATGTGACATTGATGAGGCCAAAGTATAGTTCAATCACACGTGTGACAGCTTTTCAAAGTAACAGATTTAAATTTTTGTTTTCAAATTTTCATGGCATCTGCAAAATAAGCTATTCTTCACCTGTATCAGTTGGTTGGTTGGTTTATTAGTAGGATCACACCATAAGTCCAAAGGTTTACCCTGAAATTGGTGTGAAGACGGGGTATGGGGCAAGAAAGAACACTATCAACGTTGATTCTATTCCAGACTTTCATAGCTTTGCAAAATATATGTATTTTGACATTTTTCTCTGATTACCAAAGAACTACTGAAACGGTTTTAAAAAACTTTGTATATGGTCCAGGCCGTCACAGTTTTTAATTATTTTATTCCTAATGCTGTGCTTACTAAAAAAAAGCAGACTGTTTAAACAAATAGATTCTAAAGGTGGTTCTAAAGAAAATAAGAAAAATAAAGTTTTCAATTGTCTAATTTTCTCTGTATATATAATTTGTATTGTACAAAGTCAGTGGAATGTAGCATAAATACAGTATATTGCTGGAGTAAAATAGACAAATGAGCATATCCTCTGAATATTCCTATGTTTTTTAAAATTCTTTTACAGCGTTTGAACCTTTCGCTCATCTATTTGAGGCTTGAGATGTCTGTTTTTTTACACAGATGTAATAATTGGTTCACCAGCACGTGAAATTTTATGGAGTGATTGCAGATTTCAGTTATCAGAATCAACTCTGTTTAAAGAACTTTTAGAACATCCAGTTCAGATAGTTTAACAAACTGTGGGTATGGACAGAACCTGACCGCACCAGTCCGTCCACCTCCCTCTGTCTAGAGGCAGAGGGAAACTAGAGGCTCAAATGTAAATAAAAACCACTCCCAACTAAAAAATGAAACACTTCAATCCATCAGATCCATGTTTGTTTATTAATTACTTTGGATTGGATGTTGGATGTTAATCAGTCCGTAAGACAGTTAAGACTTTCGTGTCTGACATGGCGTATATTGTCTGACCAATCGACAATCATTGTGTCCTGCTTCAAATTGTTCTTATTATATTGGTTATTGTCTACCTAAATGCACCTCAGTCTGAAGCCTTAACAATGAAGTGCAGTATTCAGTGTCGTTGCAGCCTGTAATGTGATGAAATTATGGGAGTGTTGATGAAATGAGTTTGACAGAGGGGATATATTGACTTATGACAGCACATCTCTGTAACAGCGAATTACCAGAAACCAGCGAGGAGCGTCTGTTTCAACATTTATGGTGATAAACTGTTAACATTGGGCCCATTAAATAATTAAGATCAGATTTCTTTAAGATATATGTCTTGAGTTTCAGTAGAGAGTTTAAGTGATCACCAAGACAGTTTGGACGAAAGAATCCGTCTATCAACTGAGAAACTGATCAGCATATTAATCCTTAAAAGAATTCTTATTCCACTCTTTGGTTTGACACTGGCTGCTGTCGAACCCATTAATTAATTAATCCTTTAAGTTTTTCCGTTTATTTATAACTTTTTGTCACAATGTGACAAACTAAACTTGCATCTATTTTAATCTCTTTTAATTCATTTATTGATTAATTTAATTTTCTTATTTTTCTGATTACACGTAGAATGACGGATGGAAGCGAGTCCTGTGTGGGAGTAGAAGTAATGGACCAGCTACCTGGTGTCCTATCTATTGTAGAACCACTATTCTAATTCACCACATCCCGTCCTGATGACTGTCCATGTTTGCCATGTGTAAAAGCAGTGCTCCTATCATGTATTATGTGAGTCAGGTGGTGTGTTTAAGTGTGCAGAAGCATTAAAAGCAGCCGGGCAGCATTCCTCTGCTCATGACTAATCTGGATCGCAGGACCGGAAGTGCCTCTCCTCTCTCTCTCTCTCTGTCTGGCTTCTTACCTCCATGGTGGATTAAAGGGTTACTCATGTTCACTACACCCACACCCACTTAATCCAGTTTATAGCTATATCTTCCAGTCCAAGCCAATCTCTGATCCCTTGCTGCTTATTTCCCACCTGCTGTACTTTGTAATAGATGAACACGTTTTCTCCTAGTAAACCTATTTGTGTATACACGGATAGCTGCGGTGTCCTCAGTGTGAAGTGTGCATTTGTAAGTGAGAGGGGAGGTAAAACAGTGGCCAGCTGATTCAGAGGGTTGTGGATCACATGAACTCCTCGGCTCTGTCTAGGCGTCAATAATTTATAAGCAGACTGGCTGAAAATGCAGAATAACTTATGTGTGATCCATAATGGAGTAATCTAGAGTCGGCCTGTTCAGTGTGGGGCTCTAGGAACACCAAGGGGTGCTGCGGAGATCATACGGCACATATTTTCGAACTCGAGCCACATCAGGCCTTCGGAAAAATTATAAACCGGCCCAAGAGACAATATATAATTTCTATAACAACCGGCCCACTGGTTTACCACACAAACATAAAAGATACTATAAGTCCAATCATGCACATAGCCGGCGCGTCAATCAAGATCCGCAGCACTTCTCTCTGCTCCTCTGTTGTCAGATATCAGCGTTTATACAGTCACTTTAATAAACTTTAGGCTAGTCCATGTAGAAATGCTACACTGCGGATTAACTGGCGAGGTGCGTTCACATCCTCCAGATATTCAACATTTATCAGTGTCGCTGAGTTTTAAACACTTAAATATTAAGTTGATTACTCCTCACAGCAGGAACAGATACCAACAGTCTACTTTTACTGTTTAATTGTGGCAAAAGAAAGAAACGGCTAAATCAGCCCAGCTATTTACCAAGGGTTATTTAAAGTTCTCAAGATGAGAAGATGATTATAGATGTAACTTAAAAAAATATATATATTTTTTGGCTGTTATTCATGCATGTGATTAAAAAGTTTTAATGGCTTATTATTCCGTGAGACACTGCTGATAAAGAGAGACAATAAAAAAGAATTATGCTGATCTATTCTGAACTTTATCTGTATTTGACTTTTTTTCTAATCTGTTTTTTTTGTTCACAATTCTTTAAAATTAGTAAATTGGGACTCAGCTTTTAATTTTAGCACCCCCTTCTTTGATAACGTTTGACAACCCTGATCTATGGGATGCCCAGCATATGAGTATCAGATGCATATCCTTAACATTTATTGATTCTGAAATTATCCCAAATTTTTTATCTCAATAAGTGGGTGAAATAGAAAGGTCAAAAATGTAATTGTTCAAGAATATACCTCATCTTTGTCATGTCTGTTCTGCTTGTCATCACATGTTTGATTGATGGACTCATCCCCAACATTTCCAAAAGAATGCAGCGTCATAGTTCCCATACAGTCAAAACAGAGAAATGATCATTGATCTTTTGGTAGTAAGAAGGAAAGACTGTAAGAAAATATTTATATACTTGTATTGGATATTTATATTCTGTATAAAGAACATAATCGATCTGTAAAGGGTAGTTTAGATACCTCTTCTCGTCTTAGGATGAAGAATGTGTCAAGTATAAACAAATAAACCTAAATATGAAGTTGGTCAGTTGAATACAGATAGTGTGGCTAAACCATTGACATCAGATCATGTTCTAACGTCTTTGTCCTTGTAACCAGCTTGTTGTGAATAAATGTCTGCTTCTGTGTCAGGAGGAGGAATAATCAAAAGGGAGTGTAGTTCTCAGGGTTGCAGGTCTTGGTGGAGTAGTTTTGTGAGGATCAGACTACCAAGTGTGGTGAACGTAAGAAATGTGGGTGTCTTTGACACACATTGTTACAGACTGATGCTCGTTTGTTTGAATACGCTTTTTTTTTTATGGTTGTGGTATGACTGGGTGATTTTTGCTAAAGTGAGAATCCTAATTGTTTTGCTTAGAATTGAGAGTCTCAGATCTCCCCAGGATCTTAACATTCAGTTTACATCACATGACACTTTGTTATGGACTTGGGAAATTAATAAGAACCATTCGATGCCCATGTGTTAAAAAACAGATGTTTTTGGGCACCTGGGTTGGGAGTTTTATTTTAAAATATAATCCGTTACAGTTAATAGTTACTTCTTAAAAAAATGTAATCAGTAATGTTATCCAAGTATCAAAAAATAAAAGTAATGTAGTTTGATCACTCTGTTCTTTTGGATTATTTGAGACCCAAATATGCAAATAAAGACAGGAGAGCATAAAATACGTGTGCGCTGCTCAGCCTATCCTTAAAAAAAAATTCAGGCAATATTCTGTAAACTTAAAGTTCAATTGAAGTGATAACACAAGAGCAAAAACTGGAGTACAGTTTAAATAGCAAACTAAAATCTCCCTCTTTTATAAGGCGAGCAATTCAATATTGCAATTCTCTTTTTTAGTTTGTTTTATCCTTCAAGTGGAGATGTACTAGGCTCCTCACTCAACTCAGTGACTTCTTTAGTCAGAAGGAACTGACTTGGATGCTTCCTCCAAAAAAATGAAATGTGCAAATTAAAAATCAAGCAATAAGGGTGTATTAGATTTATTTAGTTTTAATATATTTATTTCATTAACTCATTGACTATAAGCTATTAAGCTGTTTTCAAGAATCAAATGACAGGTTTAATATAATCAATAATAATAATGATAAGAACAATAACACAAATTACCTGTAATTATTATTACATAGTCTTATCATTATTATTTGTGGTTGATGTTGTAAAACATCAACCACGTGGGCTTATTGATTAACGGAAAGCGTTTGACAGAGTTGATCATTCCTTACTTCTCCAAAAATGTGTACATTATGGTGACAGATGTGTTGCAAAACAGTGGTTTTAATAAGTAGTCATTTAAATAAAACGTTTCAATCTGTTAAAATTAACCAATCTGAATCACATCTTAGAATAGTAACTTGTGGTGTTCCACAGGGCTCGGTATTGGCACATAAGTTATTCATACTTTATGTTAATGATATTTGCACAGTATCTGATGTGTAGAAGTTTGTTATGTTTGCAGACGATACAAATGTATTTTTTTCAGGGGAGAATAGAAAAAAAATTATTAAACATAATCGAAAGAGAATTGATTATCCTAAAAAAATAGTTTTTCTAAATGAAAATGAAACAAAATTTATGGCGTTTGGTGGCTGCAGGTCAAATTGTGACATAACACTGAATTTAAATATTCAGTGTTTAATATATTAAACTAAACCTTTGGGCATGATTAAAGACCATAAACTGTGTTGGAAGACATACAGAATATATCAAACAAAAACTCTGCAAATCTGTAGCTATTCTTCATAAACAAGGGATCTATTGAGTAGGAAATGTCTGCATGTACTATACTGTTCACTGGTGAGGCCATATCTGTCATACTGTGCTGAAGTGTGGGGAAATTAATATAAAATAAATATAGACCCTATAATTAAATTTCAGTAATTACAATAATAAATAAAGCGGGTTATCGCAAATCTATGAATCAATCTTTCAGAGTTTTTTACACCTAAAAACATTGAAAATACTTTTTCATGTTGTGAACAAAAGCCTTTCTGTTTGTATTAAAAAAAAATTCAAATGAAGAGAAGGTAATTATAATTTAAGTTTATTTTTGAAAAAGGTAAAGTTGGAACTAATGTAAAATACAGTTGAAATATAAAATCATGGGGGATTATAATGTACAGTGATTAGATTATTAAATATTTGATGATTCCTTGAAACTTCAATGACTGTAACATTCCATCTTATTACTGAAGTTGTCTTTTTTTTTAATATCAATAATTGGTTACGTGTAATTGATTGGGTCCAAACAATTAATTTAGTCAGTAGGAAGCATTTCATATTTTTTATTATTAATATTCTTTTTTTTCAAATTGCATTTGTGGGTGTTGGATCACTAATCCTATCTAGTATCAACATCTCCTTAATCTAAGTTTAGTAAAAGCTGTAGGCTACTTTGTTTCACAGCTGGTATCCTTGAACATGCTCATTAAAGAGTTTCCATAACCTGGGACACCCAGAATTAGAACTACCCAACTCTCCAAATATTTGCTGTCTCTGTTAATTACTGGTAGTAGTCAAATATGGGAGGGACGCTGCTGTCTACTTCTTGTCAACTGCTGTATATTTGTAATGTGATTCGATTTTGCTGATCAGTAAATAAATGATTTTGTATATATACATGTACAAAATCATTAATATATATATATATATATATATATATATATATATATATGTGTGTAACAGTACTGAATCTGAATCGTTTTCCTGGTTCTAACTTGTATATTGCCGTAGGAACATGCTTATGTGTGCGCAAACAGCGGCAGGTTTCCTCTCAGCCTTATGCTAATCACTTAACACCCACAGCCATACTGTCCATAGTGGTTAGCCTACAGCGGGGTTAACATCTTTACCTGGAGGATTTGCTGGCTCTCAATAAGCCACTCAGTCGTGGGATTGTTTCACTGCCTGACTGGCTGCTGTTCCACTTTTTGATCACATACAGCAGTCCTTCAAATGAGGACAGGCAGTATGAAGATAAGATAAAATAAGATATTCCTTTATTAGTCCCACAGTGGGGAAATTTACAGTGCTAAAGTGGCCTGTTAAGAAGAAGCAGAAATGATAGTTGGAAAACAATATCCAGTGAAGATATAAGTACAACTCACCACACTATATGGGAGGTAAAAAATATGGGGACTATATTGGCATATATAAAGTGTCGATGCATACATGTATGTAAACCGTTGACAGTTTTTGGTGGGTGTGTTCTTCTCGGAGCAGTACTTCTTGTGCAGTCTGACTGCTGCAGCAAGGAGGAACCTACGATAGCACTCCTTCACACACTTGGGCCTTTCCCTGAGCTGCAATAACAATAACAATAATTATTGTTATAGTTTTAATAATAATGATTTTGGTTGAGAAAGAAGAGATAGAAAAAGACTTGTTCGGCCATAGAAAACCCTAATCCTGGTGGTTGAAACGTTTCCCACTCTAAGAACCCAAGCCTGAGGTTAGACATAGTGATACCCACTATTGTGAAGCTGTGAAAAGAGCTGAGCTGGAATCTCCTGGACATAGATACCTACTCAGTCGTTAGGTTTACATGAACAGCCTAATTCTGACTAGATTAGGAAAAGAAGTCAATCAAAAAGAAAATGCTGCATGTAAACATCCCTTTCCTAAACTGATTGAATCCCTTTGCAGGGAAATAGTTGATCTTGTCTAAATTTTTTTTAGACAAAATTGTTTTTCTTGAGTGTTTTTCTATTAATTTCCCTTGTTTCATTGGAATCTTTGTGAGGGCCCAAGGAGGCGGAATTATGTAGTAAATTACAATAAAAACATGTTGATATCTGAGAAATGTCTGATTTATCATTTGTACCCTGTTAATCTTCAAATGATCGCTGTTTTGCTTTTCTTTAATCGTCTTATCTGATATTTTAATAACATTAATGTCCTGTATCATTGCACTTGGTGGATGCTAAAAACTGCGAGCCAGATTGTATGAGTGTATCAGTGTTGTTGCAGTTACCGATACAGGCCATCAAACAGGTAGACAGATGATGGATGGGCAAGGATTAATGGTGCACTGAGGTCTCTATTCTAGAAAGATGCTGATCTGAGGTAGAGAGAGATGCTGTTTGAACTTTAGTCATCATATTAATATTATACTGGGATGTCAGTGAATGTGCTGAATGGGCAGGTACACCTTTCCCTCTATTTGAAAGAATCATGGCTGGTCTACCGCCACTGGAGCACACCATTCCCTACGGGACAGGCAAAGTGAGAGTGCATAGCCCTTCTTCCAGTACTTAAATGCTGAGTGTGCAGTCTGCACCGGTCTTTCATTTATCCCATACATCTCAACCTTTTTCCCCTCTTTTTGCTCTTTTGTTGGAAACACAAGCAGGAAATAATAGAGGTTTGGGAGGAGAGATTTGACACATGTCTTGCTGATGTACATTTGATTCAGTACATCATGCCTAATTCAGGTTACCCTGAGCTAATACCGCCATGTTTTAATTAATGTAACTTGTAGTGAAGTTATATGCACCTTTTGCTGTTTGTGTTCTTTTAAAGAGTGAAATCACAGTGTCTCTGACCTCTGACCTCTGACTTCTTACATGCATCATCCTGAAACCAAACAAATCATCAGACTGTAAGAGTGGACACCACAGCCTGCTGGCCCTTGATCAGCACCTAAAAAGCACATTCATTTGTTCTTCATGTAGTGCAAATTGGAAAAAAGAAAGAAAATTGGCTACCCTAGTATATACGTATTTTTGAATGTTAAGAGTATTTGGTCAATGTCTTCCTGTCCACGTCTACATTGGCTCTGTTGCCCCGGCAGACCCCTCCATGAAGATAGCTCATGCCACTACAGGGTCATAGAAGGTGCTCAGGAGTGCCCCCTTCATTCAGACCTACCTGGTTTTAAAGTGGAGGGTGTTATATCAGTTCTTATATCTCCTTAGATTTCTATCTGGCTACACGTTTAATGAATGAACAAGAGAAAGGCTTCATATCATTCAAATAAACTCATTAACTGGAACTTTTTCTCTAGCGTAGGGGGCTGAGAGTTCAAGTAGATAAATTATATATTAATTATAGGTGCAGCGATTTATCAGTTGATCGAAGAAAGTCTGGTTTGTAATAGAAGACCACAATAATCACAACTGTACAAGAATCTGGGAGTTTGTCTTGTCTGCATATTCAAATCACCATTAGCGTGGCTGCTGTCATTCTTTTGCCAATATGGAAACCTCTGTTTCCTTAATCTTTAAGGAGGAGAAACTCTGACGAGATTCACAAACTGTACAAGTTTGCTAAAATCTTTCAGAATTGTTTAAAAATAACCCTGATGGAAGGGTCAGGGTTCAGTGGGTTGCTTTCATCTATGCATCCTTATATGTTTTAAGTGTTTTCTTTTCAGTTAGTAATTTCAAATAATTTCTTTATAATTTTTTTTTGTCTTGTAGCTACATTCATATCAAAAACTAAGGGCATTTAATGAGACTAGAAATAACTTATACATTTCTTACACTCTTCTGAGAACTGGCTCATTGGCACTGCTCTAAACTACCGCATTGACATTTCATAACTTCTTCTCCCACTTCAAGTGTTCCTCTGTGGTACTTTGCTCTGGTCAGGTGACTGGTCTCATGAGGACCACATGATACTATTAGGCACTAATCCCTCTGATTTGACTTGGGATTTTTACTCCTTTGCTGGGATGTGATGATTGGAGGAATGCAGAATGAGCATGTTCCCATATTAGTCATGAATAACAAAGCTCTCTATCTTATATACTGTGACAGGCCTCAAGCAGAGGGAAAAAAAAGTACAAAATGTAATGACTGGGGTCAGCTGTGGCTCAGTGGGTAGGGCGGCCATTTCCCAATCGGAAAATCGTAACGTAGCCGGTTCAAGTCCCACCAGGGTCTACTTGTCATAGGGTCCTTGACCGAGACCCTGAAACCCTAGCTCCCCAGGTGCTTGAAAGGGGCAGCCCACTGCTCCCTCAGGGATGGGTCAAATGTGGAGAAATAATTTCACTATGCTGTAGGTGACTAATAGAGGATTTCTTCTTAATCAAAGCAACATTTTCTCAGAATTCCCTCCTTGTCTCACCACATCC
The DNA here is from genome assembly GCA_009660295.1 of Lophius piscatorius. Taxonomy (NCBI): domain Eukaryota; kingdom Metazoa; phylum Chordata; class Actinopteri; order Lophiiformes; family Lophiidae; genus Lophius; species Lophius piscatorius. Next base: position 190,879 of record VRLP01000299.1, read on the forward strand.
AGAACACACACATCCTTCCTCTTTATTCTTCCCCTTTCTCTTCTGCCTGACAATTTCATCTTTAGCATCCTAAATATATACACTATCCTTCCTTTGCACCTGTCCAAATCATCTCAATCTGGCCTCTCTTGCTTTGTCTCCAAGATGTCTAACCTTGTTGTCCCTCTGATGTGCTTGTTGCTAATCCTGTCCATCCTTGTCACCCCCAAAGAACATCTTGACTTATTCAACTCTGCCACCTCCACCTCTGCCTCCTGTCTTTTGGTCGGTACCACTGTGTCCAAACCAGACAGCAGAGCTGGTCTCCCTAACATATCGTCCGCCTTTCCCTTTACTCTTACTGCTACTCATGAGTCACAGATAACTATTGACACTCTTCTCCACCCAGTCCACCGTGCCTGCACTCGCTTCATCATCTCTTTACCACACTCTCAGTTGCTCTGAACAGCTAACCCCAAGTCCTGAAACTCCTGCCCCTCTTTCACCTCTACTCCTCACATCCTCACCATTCCACCTGCCTACCTTACATAAACACACATGTATTCCGTCCAGCTGCGACTAACTTTCATTCCTCTTCTCTCGAGCGCATTCTTCCACCTCCAGATTTTCTTCCGTGTTCCCTGCTCCCACTACAGATCAAAATGTCATCTGCAAATATCACACTTCAAATAGATTAACTTTCTCTGTTGCCTCCATCTTTTTTCAATTGACTACTTCTGGCACGCTTTGTTGTTCTCACCAAAAATAACTATAGCACCATTTAGTAAACTACAAAAGCCCGAGATTTAAATATTCTAGTACCAATAAGTTCTTGAATATAGTAATTCTTGGCAGCTGTGTTACAATACAATATTGCCATGCAAAATATTTTCATTTGTAGGCACCGTCCCACATCGGCCACACATTTGAAGCAATATCCCCAAGACACTGAGAGCAAAGATGCAACAACAGCAACTTCTAACCAGAATCAGACTGGACTAGATTGCTTTTTTTTAGGTATTTTTCTTTTTTGCTGGTCTAAAAAATGATACATTCCTTGACTCAAGGCCGTGTTCTGACCTGAGTTTACAGGAAGTACCTGTTACACTCATAAGTCAGAGCTTCTGAACTGCATTTATATTTTTAGACTCCAGGAAGGAAAAAAAGAATGTTAGAAGAAACAAACAACCGTGATGATAAGCAATTTGGAGGTGAATGGAAACAGGGAGGGCAGTTCATGGGCTGAAAGAATTGAGTTTTAAATGCAGCACTTTATCAGTTGATCATCATGTGATTGATGTAGAGTCATGGAGTCTGGGATGAGGCAGGAGGGTGGACTGTCTCTCTCTGTGGCGTAACCAGTCAGTTTAGCTGGCAGACTGAAAGAGAAGGAATGGATAAAGAAGTAAAATAAACAGGCTTCATTAAAGACCTGATACTTTTTCAACACATGGTGGCAGAGTCTGGGAGCACAGCATGGCTGCATCTTCTCTCTGACAGAGTATGAATGGATAGCCAGTAAGAATGAAGACACTCGCTCAGGTAAAGTTTTCTTTTCAGGGCCTCGTCCCTTTTTTCTTTTTCTTTCAGTACCTGGGGTGGTTTCTATATCGGACCTGGTTCCACTGATAGATAGCTTTGCTGTGATTGTTGGAACATGTTTCTAAATCCTGTGAACAAAAATAAGACCGAAGCAGCTCCACATGTCACTGTTCCGACACCGACAACTGTTCTGAGAAATGAATGATGATCTAGCATTTGAGAAATATATTATTTAATTTTAGCTGCAAAGATTCATTTTGTAATTTTGCATTTAAAGAAAAATACCCTAACAACCATTTTAGTAATCGTTTAATCCAATCTGTCATTTTTCAGACAATGGTGAACATTTTTTTCGTTTCAAACGTCAGGTTTCAGGATCCGATTTATTCTTTGTCAGATGTGACTGTAAACCAACGGTTCTATAGTTGCTCGAAAAAAAAAATTCAATTTGAACAGTTTGACTGGTGGAAAAATGATAAACAACAAATAATAAAAAACTTATATCCTAGATATCCTAATAGGCTTCCAAAGTATCTGTAATCTTCTTCTTCTTTCTTCTCTATCTCTTTCAGAGTATGGAGTGGTTTACATACCATCCTACGGTTCTACATGTATCTGTAATCTATCAGAAATACATTGTAATTTCATGCCTCCATGGCCTAGTAGAATAGACTACTGAACATGTACACTGGAAGTGTATGCAGCGTCTACTAGATAGACGTTCTTTGTCTCTGCACCACATGGTTTAGTTAACCTTAGTGGTGGACAGAGTACTCAGATCCTTACTGTGAAACATACTTCAGCACATTTAAACCTCACTTATATTTAAGTATATAAGGAGTATCAACAAAATTAATCATATAGTATCAGAGTAAAAGCTTTACCACTTGACCATCTTACTCTGGGGCAGTTCAGTGTTTTACTATTATATACATAGACTATTTAGCACTGATTACTGCTGAACTAATGTTTTATAATTTACAGGTGTAGATGAGAGAGGAAGAAATCATTTCAATTCCTATTAACTTTAACCCTTTAATATCCTGCTCAACTGTTTGGTTGAGTGTATCTTGAGTCTCTGTTTCTTATTGAAAATTGTGTGCCACTTGACTGACAAGCAGAAAAAACTGATTGATGTAACTTGACACAACTAAAAGTCTAAAAAAAGGTCAAATAGTTTTTTAAAAACATGCAATATCAAAAGGTTGAGGTAATCTGATTAAAATTTCTATAACATATTTACTATATATATTTTTTGTTTTTAAAAACATGTTTCAGACAAATAATTTGTCATTTTATGGTAAATTTAGAGTCTCTAAGATAATGCATTAATCAATGCCCCAAAGAAATTAAATAAATAGTTTTCTATGATCATTTTTTTCTTGTAGAGGATATTAAAGCGTGGAGTCATTTCATTAATAGTAGCATCATAGTTTATCACATGCACGCATGTGTGAAGACAGGGATCACAAATATTCAAAATCAAAGAACATGTTTTTCACTAGACAGGATTGGTATGGAAAATGATTGCTGTCAGAGTAGAAAGTAACATTTTTCCCTATAAGATGCTGTGTAGTAGAAGCATAAAATGGAAATAATCCCAAAAATGTCTTTCAAAATTAAGGCGTATCTCTTAAAATAAAATACATTGAATATCATAAACAGCACTGTGTTTTTTGTATGTAATCAAATATATTACATTTTTTGGTTTACCCTTAGTTAGCGATGCCATGTTTATACAGTGGCCTAGAGTGGACATACTGAAAACTGGCTTCCAGAGAGGGCTTTTCACATTTTTTGGTTGAATTAGCTGAGACACGAGGAAGAGATGTATCGTCTTTAAAACAAACATGTGTTTGAAAAATGGAGGATCATGGAGGATTTCTTAGCAAATGTGAAATCAAAATAGCTACAAACCTAATTTCAAAGGAAACTTGTTGAGAATTAAACTGATGCAGAGTCCGCATGGGGGATTCAATTCTGCAGACACCGGTTGCACAGTGCTGCACAGTGCTCACCACTCAACGTGTCATTTTTTCTTTGAGAAGATGCGAGACAACTAGCTTTGGGTTGGCTTGGAAATGTAATGTTATATGAACTTAAGTCATCACTATTTTTAACTTATATATACAGTTAAAAATAGTGACATTTTTTTTCTGTATCGGACCCATCCCTGAGGAGCAGCACTCGTCAGTGCCTATGATACGACCGAGGAGAACATCTCTGGTGCAAGATTTACAGAACCCCTGCTTGGATCTTGCCGCTACCTTTGCCGTTTCCTGGGGCTATATAATGTATATTTTCAAATCAATATAATTAGTATGTAAGGCTGGGTGATCACTAATAAAAAGATTCTGATCTTGAGTCAGACGTATATGCAAACTAATTCCTGAATTACTATGATTGTGCAGCATTTTAATTCCTAACATAAGATGGAGAGAGGCGTGTTACGAGCCAGACCTGGCTTTTTAAGAGGGTGGCTCAATGGGTATAGTGTACATGTGATGTGAGGAATTATGGGAGTTGCAATTTTTTGTTTTGTGCAAAGCTTCAGTATGGCATTCTGGAGGATGTCCGTCCTGTTTAAAGTGCATTATTCTTGTTATTTGGAGCCACTCAGTAATAAGGCTGTGTATTACGCGTAATATAGCTCCTTACCACGTTTTGAGGCCTGAAAAGCCGGATCTATGGATGTGTTACATCGCATAGCACAGGCAGAAACAGGACTAGTAATTTCTTATCACTCCTAAAGTCCTTCTTCAGGTCACTAAACTTATTTGTTTTCTCTTTCTACCACTTTGTTTCTCAGCTGTTTCACGAAGGCTATTCTCATTTAAGCCAGAATCGTCCATCTCTATTAATAGGTAACAATAAGTATACCACATTAACAAAGATGAGGTAGTACATTATAAGAATTTTATAAACACATTTTGTCAATATCACACTCTCCTATTGGGTGTGTCCTTGCATTTGATAGCCATAACAAATGTAATGATCTCCATTAAGCAGCAGTGTCCCTGCAGGGTAAACATTAGATGAGACAGAGCAGTGTTCCCATTAATGTGCTGAAGACAAATAGAGAGAATGATAAGTTGGCCAACAAACATATTGGGGAATAATGCTGAAAGCATTTTGCTGCTTTTCTCTGCGCTCCTTTGAGACTGCATCACTTTACAACAGGAAGTAGTGAAGAAGGGAGAAGAGTGAATGTGAGGTAAAACACAGACACATACCAACAACCATTATTATAATAAAATAATACCAGATGAACAGATCTGCCTCATATTGAAACCTCAAAGGAATGAAAGTTGTCGCTACTACTATCGCTGCTTTCACCCCAAAGTACTTTTTGGTTGGAGGAGTTAAGTAATTTATCTGAAAAGACCATAAAACTATTAGAACACTGAAAAATTATTATGAGCTGGAACTTTTAACTTTTTAATAACACACATGTGCTTATCCTGTTCCCAGTGTTGTAGCTCTTAAAACAGGATTGCTGTGGTTTAAATGTCATAGTAGGTTAAAACTCCGGCACATCCAGGCTCAGGGGGTTTCTATAGTCTAGCTAAATACACAGTATATATATATATATATATATATATGCATTCTTTTTTGTTAAAGTTTTTTTTTTATCATTAGATAAAGATCCTTATTTAATAGCCAATAAACACTGAGATTTGATTTTTTCTTTAAGAGAAACAATTATTTTTATGAATGGGACAAACTGTAAATTCTGTGATGAAATTACTTGTAAATCATTTTGCGATTGATACACCTGTTAGAAATTGGGCTTCACAAAGCTCAAAGCATGACAACGTTGAAAGTGACCATTTGTAAATGTAGAAAGTTCAAAGCTCATCATCTGGGGAAAAACAGAAGTCGCTTCTGATGCTAAAACTAGGCTCCTTATATTACCTTTTGAGATCTGTCAGTTTTTTAAAGAGAGTTAAGAAAAAATAACCTTTGCTTAAACGGTCTGTCTTGAAAGTCTTTCCAGGGCTCCAGATGGCGACTCAAATGGTCGCCAATGCCACTTAAGTTTTAACTAACGAGACTAAAGTTCTCTTGTGTTGTTCCCTGACGCAGATTCCATGATGTTATATAGCGATCAGCATCCTCTGTTGGAAGTGCAAGACTTGTCATGTTGTTCACGTGTCCTTCATTTCCCTTAACTATAGTGATGGCAGCAGTGTTCTTGGACATGTTTTCATTGAGATTTTTGAAGCACTTAGTCAGATCAACCACCACTTTTAGCATGTCAGGGTTTGAAGGGTCCTCATAGCACCCAATGTCTTGTTCCACCAGTGATGTGTAGCAGCGTTAACTTAGCCAGATAAGTTGAGTTTTAAGATTAATTTCAGTAGAAAAATCTCATTGGCTGTATTTCTCGGTTAACCCTGTCCTTTTGTTTTTTTTTAAAGATTTGGCATATCAGTCGTAATTGGTTAGGTTTTCCTTTTTTGCATGTCACAACTTATAGTTTCAGAGTTCACCTAACACCAGCCACACAGGCCGCCATCCTGAGTTGACCCATTGTTACTTCTCAAGTCATGGATAGGGATACTTAGTGACTGGTAGAATATTCTGCTAGACTAGAAAGACTAGAACGGACTTTGAATGTCAAGTTGTTTCTGGCATACTCAAACCCAGAAAATATTACAACTCACAGAGTGTGCCCAACAAATCACTCAGTCCACATGCCTAGATACATACAGAAACTCTGAAAACGGGAGTTTTTCCTGATATGCCCCCTTTAACATTGATTTCTGTCAGTCAAGAGAAGTTTCAAGTTTTTTTGACTGAAAACCATGAATCCCCATGTGACCTGAAGTCAGCATTAGGACCGGTCATGAGGGATCATATGACCATCAGCGGCAACCGCGTCCAGCCCCTCCTTCTCACATGCACTCAGTAGCAGAGAATGAGGCATGTGTGAGTAGATTTATTCCCCTTATAACAGACAAATGACTATGGAAATCTACAGGAAATTCACAACAATGGTCTGTTATTAAGTCTTAGGAAAATAGCAGTAAGTGACCTCCAACCCCATTCTGCCTCCTGCCCAGCATTTACATGTATTATCCTGCATCTATTTGTTGGGCTTTCGAAAGTTGTAACAAAGTTAACCTATAGTTTTGGGCTTTCTACTTGCTGTTATTAACCAACTCTGTTTGTTTTGGAAAGGAGATATTTTTCAAATGCTAGTAAGGGTTGAACCTTGAATGAATCCCATCATACTGACAAGTTGAGTTCCTGGAAAAGAGTTGGGTTAATGCAGTGTTGTTTATAATGTTTAGAAAGATAAAAAGTTGGACATATCTGGAGTATTGCATGCTAGAGACTTACTGTTTTTTAAAAGCTTACTATTATGCTGTTCCAATTTGATTGTATGTATTTTTAATCCAATATTGAATTGCATTGACATTTTTGAGACATAGTAAATTAAATACATCATTATAATCCAACAATGAATCTCTCTTGCTGTAGACAAGGACATATATTTTCTTTGACTATGTACCAGTGGCTGATCGTGTTCCACAATCCACATACATCAAAACCTTCCCCAGTTTAAGTGACAGAGTTGTGGGAGCAACTATAAGAGGTCAAATTGTTTTCAAGTCTTAAAAAAAAGTCCATTTGCTTTTCCTTTAACTTCTGAGGAGGACAGTGTAAACCTTTACTTTGGGCAATTCTGAATATTTGTAATTGTAGGTATTATCAAAGTATTAATCTCGTTCTAGAATTCATGCAATCCATATGGTGTATACAGGAATAATATCTCTTATTCCTCTCCTCTGCTCTCCTCTAGTCTCCTGTCCTCTCTTCTCCTCTCCTCTGGTCTTGCAGCAGTAGTGTGTATGGGTTGTTGTACCATAATAAATCAGTCTCAGTGAAACTACATAGTGAATAAAAGGTTGTATTCATTCTTTTAATAAACTAATTATGAGTAATAACAGAAATGCAGGTAAAAGTACCTTGATATCTAATCAAACAAAAAGAGCTATTGTGCTGCACAACTTTTTGTTAATAATATTTTCAATAATACTTTATATAAGATCTTTCAAAGACCACATTACTCAACAGCAAACGAAGGTGAAGACAGCAGATGAATATTTTAAGGATGGTATCCAGACTCGACATTCCTCCTATTAATGTTCACAGACTTTTGTCAAAGCATCAGATCCATAATCAGATGAATCCTCTGATTATGGATAATTTCTCACCATTAATAATTTAATTAATGGTGTAACTGTTACCAACAGCAGCTTTCTATCATTCCCGTGTGAATCTAAGATTAGAATTCACCTTTTGCAACTTATTTTTTATTTTTTATTTTTTTATTTTTTTTTAAATGCTTTACCTGCTGACACTAATTTAGGCTGACTAAGAAAATGTCTTTCTTTGAAGTATTAAAATCATATTTGAGAGCATACCGAAGCATTTTTAGAAATTTTGTTTCCTGGAAGAAACTGCCTGTTTGGATCCAAACATTTTTTGTTTGTTTTTAGTTGGCATACTTTTACATGATTGGAGCGCAATTGGTATTTGTGATTTAAGTAAAAGAAGATTTCCGTGTGCATACAGAAGATGCTATCATTTTCAACTTGTTTTAGTAAACGTTGAGTCCACTCAGAGCTGGCATGAAAAAATGGGCAACTTTGCAACAGGTTTGCCAAAGCACCCTTTCCTGAACATTCCTACAAATCTTCATTGATTTATCTTGCATATCCTCATCAGCAGGCTGACTAACAGGAGGACAGGTAATCCCCAGGTGCTCCGTGATAAGTTATTATGCAAATACTCCAGTCATGATACAGAATAATCACAATATTTAACATTATGCCGTGTGCTGAGGATTGTTAGTTGTTATTTTTTTCAACTACAAATTCTTTCCAGGGCTCCAGATGCAACTCCAGACAGATTTTGATTTTGTTATTTAGGGTGTGTTGTTTGGCATGCCAGGGTATGCCAGGTAGGCTTGGGTGTGTTCTTCAGTTAGGCTTGTCCTGCGTCAGTATCACGTATGAGGATGGCGCTTCATGCAGCACAATTCCTAACATGGCTCTGCTCCTGCTGGGTGCTCACTTTCAAACTATTAAAACGTTTGTAGAAATAGGACGCCCATGCCAATGGAAAAGGAACTGAAAGGCACGAATGTCCTGTGTGACCATATTTTTTTAAACTGTTTTTAAAAGAAAGAACGGAGGTCAGACTTTGTCTTCAGATGAGTAACAGCTTTGGGAAGTCTAATTTTTAAGTATCCTCATATCTGTTAATCAGGTTTGCTTTTGATGGTTGCTGGTGTTGTGGTTAAATGAGGTCCAGATTCAGGGGTCTGGCGGTGCCGGTATTCCTGTTGGACTGTTTGATTATGGAGTCTGGCTGGAGTCTATGAGAAAATCCCTGTTGGATCCTGCTTACTTACATATGATGGTGCTGGTGCTTTTTTTGCGGTCTTTAGAATAAATGTGACTGGTTGTTGAGAGTTTTTTAGTTAGTAATGGCAGTTATTAGAGAAATATCTGACATCTATTAGTGATGAAGAATCATATCATTCTGTGTAATAGTGCTGCATCCGTGATGGTTTCAATGTGTGTCTATGCAATTAGTGTTTGTCTCTCATAGGTGTTGAACCTCATTTTAGTCATTTTAATCCACAAGATAAATGTTACAGTCTCCTTGAATATGAGTCGGTTATGGTAAAGTTTTTGGAGAGCAGCTTAATTGCTGGTGTACAGAGCATAATGCTATACACCCACTGCCCGCCACAGCTCTATAGAACCATCTAGCGGAATGGCAAATGTATTTATTTTATCATTCTAGTACCAGAAAGTTCAATTCATATTTTCATTTTATATAATTAAATATCAAAACTTGCCGCCCATGTAATCATTATGCAGTACTACCGCACCCCTAAAATCACAAATTGTATGCCTGTATTTAACGCCTAATGATTGTGGGAAAGGGGTCAGGATTTCTCTTATCTTTGTGACTCAGCAGCAAAAGCGAGATGAGACACACTTCTGCAGCATGTTTGCATGTGCTCAGCCCTGTGTGCACCTGATACATGACAGAGAATGTAGATGTGGAGGTGTGTGAATGGGATGTGTTTGTCTGTCAGCAGTATCACTGCTAACAGGTTGTTGTAGCTTTTTTTTTCTTCTTTAGAGCGGTGGGCCTGTTGCAGCAGGAGATAAAATACTTTCTGATTTATCAGCAGCAGCGCAGCATTTAAAGCTGCAGGCGAACAATAAGTTGTGTTTGTTGTATTGTTGTGTCTTTAAGTGGTCCCTTTTTTGAATGCTATCTGTATGTTTCAGGAGTCATGTAGCTTTGCTGTAAGAACTGAAGACCATTTTGGTTTAATTTAAAACTCTACGGGTAGGACTCCAAATAAATGTGACTGAAAACACCTTAGCAGCCAAGTATGATAATAGATCAGCTTTTTTCCCTCTGTAGAGGCTAGACAACTAAATATCTTAAATCACACATTTGCTATTTAAAGTGCCACATTTTCACACAATGAAACAAAACTACTCTTTCTTGTCTCCATTTCACTATTTTGAAGTATATTCTTGTTAGTATATTGATATAAGTATTTTAAAAAGGGCTCATGTTTAGCCCTCTGTGGTCCATAACCCATCCTTCCACCAGACTTCATTTACATTTCTGCCTTTAGTTTTTGGGTAATCCTTCAAACCAACAGATGTGTGTGAAAATATATAGTAATTTACAGTTAATATAATTGACATATTCTTCATCCCCATTTTTCCTCATCAGTTCCTGGGAACCTCCGATAAACCAGCAGCACATGACTGAAGTGTTTTGAAGGAAAACAGTAGGTTACCGATATAGCTTATTATGGCTGAAATATAACGAGCACCTCCTTGAAATCAATTCTAAATGTTTCAGGAAGCCATTGCAAGGCAGCTAAAACTGTACTAATGTGCTTTCTGGTTTTGGTTCAGCATTATGGCTGAGCTGCAGAGTTTTAAATGAGCCAAAGTCTCTCAGCTTCAGGATGAAACAAAACCTATCAATCTGTGATTTAGTATCTTCTATATTGTTAGATGGTCGTGTTCAAGCTATCTCTGGTCAGTGAAGAAATTATGTTAATGTTGGGCTATCAGTTCGAAAGATACAATGCAATTTAAACATGTTCAAAATTAAATAATATTAATATAGTTAAGGTTTTTTTTTTCATTAAAACAAACTCCTTTCTGACTATCTGTGTATGTACATGCTCAAATTCTTAAACTTGAATAACTATAGCAATATTTTAACTCTATAATCACTAAAATAATCTCATATGTATTCTTCTCATTTTAAATGAGCTCCCCCCCCTCTCTCTAATAAAAAACTATGTGAAAAGCAAACACACCTCCTTGAGGAATAGTACTAGGGGCTTAAATATGTCGTGTTGAACTATGACCTCAGAGGTCCGAATATGTGGTTGTGCATATATGCTCTCATACATAACTTGACATGAGTGCATGCATGCAGGCCTGTAAGTAAGGTTGATGAGGATGCTGGGTGAGGAAGACAGAAACAAAGTCCATAAGCTTTCACCATCCTTCTCCCCTGCCCACAAATGTTTCCCACCTATAAATACGCCCCTGAAACATGCCACGTCCTGTAACATGAAACGCCGGTGAAAGTGATTATCGAGGTCCAGAATAGCCCAAAGTCTCCAGTTACAACCAGAGACTAAAAACACAGAGAGATTATAGGGCTGTTTTATTTTATAAGCCTTTATATTGTGAAGGTGCTGCATAATTTGATAAAACCAAGACAGGCTTTCATGCAAAAAGCTTACATTAGAATGAAAGCCTAAAAGACTCAACAGGAGAAATTGTCAACTTTGATGCCATCAAGGTTTTTGGTGAGAGATGGAGAGGGAAGAGGTGAGAGATCCAATAAACCTGTGTTAACAGCCAAGTTGATGAAAAGAGAAGAGTGGGGTTCAGTTCCGGTTTTGCTGGGTCTGTGTGCTAGCTTAAATGGATCTGATTTTAACCAAACCCTCTCAAACATCATTTGTCGTTATGAGATGTTCAAGCAAATGTTAACATTAACAACATCAAGCTAAACAAACTAAACTAAAATGATCTTGAACTGCATTAGTAAAAGGAAAAACGACTGCAGGATGTATTGAAACCCAACAATTCCAACATGAGCAAGAACATGGAAACAGTTGAGGGGGACTAAGTTTTAACAGGCAGAAACCTTGAGGAGATACCGACTCGGGGTGGGCGGAGCTCTGCATTGACTGGTTGGGTAGAAATTGAGAGAGAAAGACTATTGTGTTTCTGGCTTGGTGTGTGTGAAAGCTTTAAACACAAACATAATACAAAATATAACGTTCACTAAGACCTTACCTATAGCTAACTCCTATGTTTTCCTCAATTTGCACTATTGCAAAATCTTTCATTTTATTTCATTTATTTTAATGTTATACTTTATAAGAAGAAAGGTAAGCTGAAGGGCTGTTGTTCCCTGGTTTTCCGGATTTTAGTGCTGCTATACTCTCATTCACAGCTCCACATCATTTTACACTCAGGAGCGGCTGACAGTTTACCCCAAATTCAAAGATACACATTTTTCTCTTACAAACCTTTTTTACCCATCTATGGCTGGACTTCACTAAACCAGAGGAGACTCTGGCAGCGGCTTGCAGTGATCCTGACGTGCAAAAGCTTGATATATAAAATAGCCTATTCCCTCCACACTTTCATTCGGGGAAGCTGGTTGGACTTGACAAAAAATAGCTGTTTTGACTGAGGACTAAGATTAAGTAAAGAAAATACTTAATCATGACATGATTAAGTACTTTCATGACATGACACAGAACAGTATTAACACTAATTACAGATAATCATCAAACCTTGTTCTTTAAGTATCAACATTTAGAAGGAGCACACACCTATGAACCTGAGCCTGTTTGATCCTGTCTACGGCTTATTATGGTTTCTGTATGCAGACTGCTATTAGGAAGTATGATACAAAGCGATTGTTGAATTTGGCAGGTGGACATATAAGGAAGAAAAGTAAGACTGTGTGCTCTGTTTTTATCTCGGACATAAATAACAGATCAGTCAGTTGATCCGGTTCGGCATCAATACTGTCCATCATAATGATTAAAGGGGACAGGATGTAGTGGTAATGCTCTGTGTTTGCATCTCCAAGAGATCCATTACATTTGTTTGTCAATTTTACTTAGCTTTAAATGTTGCCATAGTTTCCATTCTTTCTTTGCATTTGGGTGTTGGAATTCACAGGATATAAATAGCCTCAATCTTAAACAAGGTAAAGTTATAGCAGGGAGTTAACCATTCTCCGGCTCTTGGTCTTCCTCTACTGTTCCTCATTAGAGCTCTTTCTGGGCCATCTTGTTCATATCTCCTTTCACCATACGTTAGCACTCACAGCCATACAGAAGAAAGTTTAGTTTTCCCGCTTTATCTTGTAGTGCAGTAGAATGAATGATTGCTGGACTTTTTGTTGGATGAAGTACGGAATTTGAGGCTACCCTGGAACTTTTACTGGACTTATCTATAGACAAGGAAAAGTCTCAAATTGTTTGACAAACGCTGTACAAAAAGTGGAAAAAAACAATTCAAACTAATTTTTGTGATCATTTATATAAATACAATACATACATAAAAATAAAGTTTTTTTCCTCTAAAATGTCTAACCTGGACAAGGCTGATCTGTTTGTGCGCAACATTTTGAATAAGTTGTACAAAAGGAGAGATGCCTGTGCACTTTAAAAAAAAAAAAGAGATTCAATGGTCAAGCTTAATTTATTACGTCACAAATTCGAATATCAGTACTTATCTTCTTTAAAAGGTTCACTCACAACCGCTTAAGATCCCGACTCCCTGGCAAAATATGAGTTGTGGAAGATGTGAACCACACAGAAACATCCTGTTTAGAACCACTAGAACACTCTGTCATTTACTACCATCTAAAATCTAACTAACTATATCAGAAACAGACTTTATACATTAGATTCTGATATGTCTGCTAGTTGCCAGTTTTCTTCATCTGGGTCTTACTGAGGCTAAATATGCAAAGTTATCACTGAAAACTCTGATATATCTTGGAAAACCATCCTACAGGATCCTCGCTGCTCCTTCAGTTGTTACAACAACGTCAGAGTTTCATGGTCCAATAACAAGCCCAGAAAATACCACAGTTTAATGACATAACTTAGAATGACCGTGATAGAGTATCTTTATTGTTTACAGTCATCCATAACGGATTGAAAACAACTTCATTGATTAATTACAGTGGAATCATGACACAATTTTACGGAGGTCTTCCTTTTCAAATAAATAATATAATTAAGAAAGCTGTACATTTATTGTTAGAAAGTATATTACAAGTAAAAAGGAACAGGATTTTGTTTTAAATGTCTCTCATTAGAAATAAATCAAACAGCGATTCCCTTTGAACAACGCAATTGGAGAAAAAATACTACAGAAGATTTCATTATACTGTTTATATCATAGCAACAGCTTTTCTTCATCTCTATTCAGGCAATAATAATGATAATGATAATAATAATAATATTAATAAAAGATGAGTGATAATCAGAATGGTGAATGATTAAAAGAATAAGGTGGAGCTTGGTAAAGAGTTCACAGACAATGTGGGTGCTATTGCATGATCTGAGAAAAGTGGTTTTAATACAAATTTCATGGCCAACCTTATCACCATTATTTTAGTTGCACATTTTTTATATTTTAACCATCAGAAGATAAAAACTGACAGCAGAACACATCGTATTTTTATTGGAATGAATACATGCAAACATCTTATTTCTTTTTTTCACCAGTTGCAGACTAATAATGTTATTAAGTGTCAACAACGTGGAAATATTCATAAAGATGATGCATGTGTACCTTTTAACCTCAAGAGCGGTAAAAAATTACTCTATATTATCCCTTAGTATAAAATGAACTAAAGTTAATCAAATGATCCTTTAACTCCTTCCAGATTGATGAATATTTCCTTTTTTCTTTACTGCACCAAAGTGTGTGATATTGTTATTATCATCTTATTACAATTTTTTCTATTTATATTATTACTTTTTAATTCCTCCATTCTCTTATGATTATTTCTCTTTTAATCTGTACAGTTTTGTCTGTGTTTTCTTTTTCTCTATGTTTAAGAAATCAGTGTGTTCTTTCTTGCTTCATGACTACTCTGTGTGCCTTGAAATTGTCCCCTGGGGACTAAAAAAGTTTCTTGAATCTTGAATCTTCACACGTTCTTTTTGTTACGGATAACAGTCCTGAATGGGACACAGCCACTGTGGCTCTGGCTGAAGAGCTGTCGCACACTTATTGGACGCTGGAAATGAACTTCTGTTGAAAAGGATAATGATCAGTGAGATCCGTCTCACTTCTGTGTGTGGCTCCTCTGCAGAGTGTAACAGGTAGTGGAGCAGTGCCATGTGAGAATCTACTATTGGTTTTGTTTTCTTTGTTTTTGTTTTTCTGATATATATCAATCCAATTTTAAGGAATTGTAAACGGTATGATAACATCAAAGTTTATACTATGGTATAAGCATGGTGAGTGGGGGGCTGTGATTCAACATGTAAATTAAAATGACAACAATAATAATATAGTGCCTTCGTTCAAACATGCCTTAGAGTGAACTTTGGTACGATACTGGACTGGTCACCGAAGGATTTCCAACATGCTTGTTAATTTTGATAAAGTCATTCAATTTTATACATGCAGTAATCGTCAGAATGTTTTTGTTAATTTTTCAAAAGAAAAATGATGTGAATATGTTTGGTGTGTGTGTGTGGTAGTGTATGAGAATGTGTGTGTCCTACAATCCAGTATAAGTCACATGCCAGTGAACGTATCTATAGTAACAAAAGCTCTCATTCATTGAGGAAAAATTATTCCCCTCCAACTAACTGTTGCCTCTTCAGATCTGTGCCTTAGTTTCACGCACTGTGCTGCTGTGTATGAGTTCATGGACAAGTTTTTTTGTGAAAGTAAAAATCACCTTTTATTTCCACCATTGAAGCCTTGACTAATTTTCAGGAAAAGAGAAATAAAAAGTCTCCTCAGTTGTTGTACCTGGAGCAAATTTTCCAGTTAGGGGGTCAAAGCCTTTAATTCTCCTATCACCACTGGGACCACTTTCGCTGTTCACATCTTTTCTAGCTGTTCCTTCATCCACTGGCAGTTTCTACAGAGACTTGTTCTACTGTTCTGGATATACTCGTTCTTCAAATAAAACAAAAAAAGGACTTTTGTTTATGAATTGTTTTTTTGCTGTGAATGACAAATCTCGATAATGATATCAATAATGATAATAAAACCTTTCACAAGGCAGTAATCCATAAACAACTAATTCGTCTTCCTCTTCAGGCTACCGTAAAAACATGGCAATGCAATATGGCGGTCTGCCTTCTGTAGATATAAAGGGCTAATTCTAAGCTAAAATAAAGCGTAGAATTTTTTTAATTCCATTTCTTTTTTTTTCAAGAAATGGAATTATATTCCATTTCTTGAAAAAAATAGATTTCCCGACATTTTACAGACTGAACACTAGATATAGAAATAAAATCCTTAGCTTTGGATTGTGAGTGTAGCTTCAGCATGAACTCATCCTTGTTTTTGTATTCGACCGCAGTGTGTTGGTGAGGAGAACTGGGTGGACAGTAGGACCATTTACATCGGAAACAAGGAGCCCCCTCCAGGAACAGAGGCATTTATACAGCAAAGATTCCCAGACAACAGAATAGTCTCCTCTAAGGTCAGTAAACACATTCACAGACACACAGACACACAGACGCAAACACACACACACACACACACACACACACACACACACACACATTTTACATCTTATTTCACAAGATTGGTCTGATTACGACTGGATGCAAAACAGGTCAACAATGCAGCTTTGCATAATCAGGTCCGATGATGTCACTGATGTGATTTTCTGGCCCGGATATTTATTTGGATCCATTTCTGGCTCCAAGTCAGTGTTTAAAGTTTGAGAGTACAATGAGATTGTTTTTCCCCGAACACCTCTAATCATCCACTTCACCAGATCAAACTGTGAGAGTGAGCTGAGTGAGCGATGCACTTTGAGATTTGATCCAAATGTAAAGTGTATTATCATTAATATTATTATTATTATTATTATTATTATTATATCCCGTGGGAACTGTCGTGGGAACCAGCTCATGCAGATCAGTACCGCCGCTATTCTAGAGTTGGCTCAGATTTAACTCGGAATATTTCACCATCTTTTGAGTCATATCACACATCACTGCCTCACAGTGAGATGAGATGGCAGAGAAAAGAATATTTGTTGAACAAATCATATTTTGGAGGAAATTAAACAGTAATTTTGGTAAAAATTTAGTTTTGTCTTGTTTTTTCAGTAATTTTAGCTTTTGATTCAGTCAAAGTTAGTGTTTAAAGGTACTTTCTATCTCGTTATTCCCTCTTCTTTGTCATTGAAAATAAAAGGTTGATGACAAAGGTATTTAGCCATAATTTTTGTGAATTAAATTTACTCCACCATAAATTAAGCTGACTTTATTTTGTACTATCCTGGATGCAAATTCCCTCTCTGAGTATCCTGCAGGATTAATAATAGGAGGATTATAAGAAGGAGGTGGAGGGGCACTCACATATCCAATACCTATTGAATGATCCAGTCCTTTGTTTGAAAGACACAGTAACCCAATGTAATGTAATGCATTTGAGTTGTGCTTAAATATATATTACACAAACAAATTAGATTTGTGATGATATTTTCTATTGGCTTTAGTCGCTGTTGGTGGCTGTGAGTGCAACCAGCCCCAGTGTCTCTACTGCAGATTGTGTGTCTTAGCAGATTTGGTTGTTCTGAAAATAACACACACAACTGGAACATTTAAAAAGGTTGTCAGACTAAGAATACAGATGTGTAGATGTGTATTATTTGGCATGAGACAACTGAAGAATTCCCTACATAAATAAAATGAGAGGGTCATTATCTAATTATCTGTAGCCTATATGGAACTACATTCTGCTATCTCTCCTATTCATGTCTGTACAGCTTTGACAGGAATTTGATCTGCTGCTCAGTTTATTGTACATGAAATACTTTCATGATGTCGAGATGAAACTAACTTGTCCTTCATTTATTTCAAGATTATCATTGAGGTTTTGCAAATGAACTCCTCTATACTGCCCTATATTTTTAATTTATTTCACAGAATGGAATCAATTTCAAGAGTTTCCATAAATATCCACATATTCTTTCTAACAGCTTATTTATTATCCTTTGCAAAGTTTGTTAACTTTTCTGTGAACACAGTATTAAAATGTGGAGCACCGGGTTTTTCATAGAGTGGATCTTGTATATTTAGTTAGTATAACCAGTTATTTGTTGATCATATTCTTCCATCGTTCCGTTCGTTAAGAAGTTTTCTTTATAAGTGTGTAAACAGTCAGAGTATTTTCCTGGGGTACTGGATTGTATTTGAAGTGCATTGAAAAATATCTTATTTTTCTAGTACACGTTTTGGAACTTCATCCCAAAGAATATGTTTGAGCAGTTCAGGAGAGTCGCCAACTTCTACTTTCTCATCATATTCCTTGTTCAGGTAAAAAGTCTTTCCTTTCAGTCTTTATAACTATATGTTTAAATTTCTTTCCACTGTCTGTGTCCTGCAAACCATTTATCTACGCTGTAATTACTGCTTTAACCGTAGGGTTAAACCGTTGGGTTATATACTGTATATATATATCTATATATATACTTATAAGTGTAAAAAAAACTCCGCCACTAAGGGA
Source organism: Lophius piscatorius (assembly GCA_009660295.1). NCBI lineage: Eukaryota > Metazoa > Chordata > Actinopteri > Lophiiformes > Lophiidae > Lophius > Lophius piscatorius. The sequence continues at coordinate 209,226 of VRLP01000299.1, forward strand.
GATTACCACTACGTTGACAGGTGTGGATCATCCTAGCGTGCGTGGCGATATAACACCACTTAGAATACGAATGATATGAAAGCATGAAAATGAACAGAAGAGCAATAAATGGCGAGACGGAACAAACTCTGTCAACAGGCATCACCAAAGACACATGTTCTTACTTCAGTTCTTCAGTTTTAAGTAAATAATGTATACAGTATTTTCCTTAAACATGTTCTGTCCATTAATATCAGTAGTAGGCAACAATTTATACCCTATGAATTTCGAGTGGGATCGACCAACTTAATAGTTCATAATCACATTCTGAAAGTGATATAATTATTGATATTGACCAAATGTTTAATATTGAATATTGTGAAGATGTAATTGTTTAGTCAGTATTACAAAGTCCTATATAATAGTTACTTTTTATATTGTACTCCCATCAAAGGAGATCCCATCAAATCTTCTTAAAAACACTGTACAGAATTCAGTTACATTTCACAACTGTCTGGTCTCATACTTGTTTTCTCCCAATTACTTATTTTCATTTTGAGCTTTTGCGATCTTCATTGCACTGTGCTCGCGTTCACCAGGGGCCGTGGTCCATTCGCATCGGCTAAACATAATTTTGTCTCGTAGCTGGAGGCTCTGTATTCAAATTCTCTTGTAGTGGTTTGCATTTGGTTTCATCTCATTTGCTGTTTGTGCATGTGTTTGTGTGTGTCTGTTGAATGTGTGCTGTCGTGATATTGTTTGCACACAGTGCAATAGGCAAGGACACTGTCAATTTCCTTTAATAGATTATCCGTTTGTATGAGTTTAATCATTTATTTGAACAATAAATAAATATGAATGTGATTGCAAAACAAATAATAACATTAACGATAACATTTATGAAGTAGAATGTCAATCAGGAGAGAACTGAGCAGTAAAAATTTCACACATCTGTTTAGCTCTTATAACCGAAAAACCAAAGGTTTAGCACTATGACAGTGTAAATTATTTATCATGAAACATATTAAATCAAAAAAATTAAGGGCCATAGTTCAATTCTCTTTTCTTTGGATCCACCAGATCCTGATTATTTCCTGGATTGAAAAAACAGCTGACTTTTTAACGGAACTTTTTCCGTCTTCAGACAAAAGAAACTGTAATTTATGTAACTTGAAGTTGTTGAACTTCTGGGGTTTAGCTGAACAGGCTGATGTAGTTTTCACATTTTCATCAGACAAACAGTTTTTTGTTTGGAAGTGTAGAAGTAAGTGGATCCATCACCAGTCGTGTCTAAATGTGAGATATTACACATCTCCCTTTTTTGGTTTTAAGGATTTTGGCTCTGATGATTCCATCATTCATCTATGTCTGTCATTTAATCCTTAATGTCTGTGTGTCTGCCTCAGTTAATCATTGACACTCCCACCAGTCCAATCACCAGTGGATTGCCGCTCTTCTTTGTCATCACAGTCACCGCCATTAAACAGGTGCAACCTTCGACTCCGCCTTCTGACACACGCTCACACACGCACACACACAATTCACATCTCTGTTTCTCTCTGTCAGGGCTATGAAGACTGGCTCAGACACAAGGCAGACAATTCAATTAACCAGTGTCCTGTCCACGTGGTTCATCACGGGAAGGTGGTCCGCAAGCAAAGTCGCAAACTCAGGGTCTGTATGAATGTGTGTTTGTATAGGTCACCTTTTTCTTTTTTATTTAACATTTTTTATTTTTGATACATTTATTTATTCCTTTACTGTTATTTTCATTTTATTTTTTAAGATTTCGTTTTGATGCAACACTTTCACCCCGTGTTACAGGAGCAGACCTCTTGTGCATTTGTTTTATGGGTTCTAACCAAAGGATCTCCTGTTACAGCTATGTGTGTATTTTCTTTTTTTTGGTGGGGTCAATCTATTGGATGTAACAATGAGAAAGATAAATTGCAGTTGGATATGAGGTACAGAGAATCAGTAACAGAGCAGTAAGTCAAATGACTTAAAACTGCATGATCTACTGTATGTCAACAGGATCAATGGATGCACCTACATCTACTTTGCACCTATGGTTTGAAACGTATCCGATCTTAAATCTAGTTTCAGTTGATAAGGTGATCTCTCTAACAAAATGCTCCAATAAACAAAGAGTAGAGGCTGAATTTACTCATGATGCCTCTTCTCTCAGGTTGGGGATGTCGTCTTAGTGAAAGAAGACGAAACATTTCCTTGTGACCTCATCCTTCTCACCTCGTCACGGGATGACGGGACCTGCTTTGTTACCACAGCCAGCCTGGATGGAGAGAGCAGCCACAAAGTACCTATGTGTTTGTTCATGTATGGGACACCTGGGCCACTTCAATCAAACCTGAGCTAGCTAAGACAAGAACTGGAATTTGGGTTAAAGTGGGGGAGTTTCTGAATCTAAAAAAATGCTACATCCTTCAGAAGGGTCCTGGTATCAGGTAGACACAGAGATATGTAGAGAAGTCTTCATTGTTTAGCAGTGGATTGGATTCCAGCGTCCCAGGTCACACACACTTTGAGTTGGTGTAAATAACTTAGTGTTCCAGTCAATTACTCATCTCAGGTTTTCTTGAGATTAGGATTATACTGGATAAACTGTATGGAATCATTTAATTTTTTTCCCATGTATTTTTTTAACATGGTCCCATCTTTACCTTAGATGTTGGGGAGTGCTCTAACTGCTCTATTTCATAGCTCCAAAAATATATTGTGAAAAAGAAAACTCCCAACTTTTCATCGTTCTTCTAACAATTTGTTTTTGCCTATCGTTCCCTCCCAGACATACTATGCAATTCAAGACACCAAAGCTTACAGGACAGAGGTGGAGGTGGACTCCATCCATGCAACTATAGAATGTGAACAACCGCAGCCAGACTTGTACAAGTCAGTACAACACACACACACACACACTAAAGAAACTCAGTCTTTACAAAAAAGATTTCCCCATCGTGTCTTTTCTCACCTCTTTTCCTGTTTACCTCCATCCCACATAGATTTGTTGGGCGAATCAACATCTACATGGACAGCGAGCCACTGGCCAGGTAACCTGAAGGCCTAACATGCAGCGTTCCATCATATTTAAGAAAAAACCTGAATGTAATATTGGCTGATTAATGCAGTAAAAGTTCACAATCACGGCCTTTGCCAATGGGAGGTGTACTTATGGGTACTACGATGGAACAATAAAGCTTAAAGGCCTTCCTATTAAGTAGATGTAACCAACTGAATTTGAGCCATGGTGTGTTTGCAGGCCATTAGGATCAGAGAACCTGCTGCTGCGAGGAGCCACACTGAAGAACACAAAGTACATCTATGGTAAACTGTCCTCAAATAGAAAATACTTCTCATAAACACACTTACTAGCTTTCCGCTTTTTCTCACAGTCCTTCCTTACCAGATGGAGTCTGCTAATTTGTATTAAAGTCATCCTAGTATGAAAGGGTCAGGAAAAGGTTGTTTTACATACTGTGCGTTGCCACAGGTACAACTGAGCAAGTTCCAACCAATGTTGAAGACTGACGGATGTGATCAGCAGCTCTAGAAAGAAAGCTAGTAAAGATCCTAGATTTAAGATTTGGTCAAACTGCTGGTCAGAAATGTATTCTTGTGTTTCTCTCTGACACCCTTCAGCTGTTGTTATCTATACCGGCATGGAAACCAAGATGGCTCTCAACTACCAGTCCAAGACTCAGAAGCGGTCTGCAGTGGAAAAGTAAGCTTCTCATACCAAGCCCTTTTTACAAATTGAATCTTTGCTGATGCCGTACGTACTCTAAAAGTATTACATAAGATAAACTCTTGGCTTTGTATCAAAAAATGGAGATTGCACTTAGGTTATGATGTATTGATAGTTCACCTACCGCTAACAGGTCTGCTGTTGTCAGCAGTGACCTAATCCATGCCTATCGTGTTGGAACATTGAATTTAGTTGTGCACTGACCGAGGCCAGGGGCCAGCATCTGTGTTATTAATGTTAATTTTACTTAGAAAGAATAGGGGTGTTTTTAAATCTACTGATAATTCAGACCAATGCCATGCCTACTTTACTGTATTTGGCAGCATCCTTTCTCTGATGAGGCTGGCTTAGGTGAAGTTTTATGTTGCTTACCCTCCCCTCCTTCCATCTCAGCACGTCTTTATTGATCACTGACTAAGAATCACTGCAGCGACAGAATCAGTTTCTCTCCGTCTGCCATCAACACGTCTCTTGTCGGCCAATCACATTAACACTTGATAAAAGTGTGTTTCTGATTAACAGATTAAAATGCTATTTTGTCTCCATACATGCCTTCTCTCCGTTGTTCTTTGAGCTCTTCTGAATAGTAAATTGAAAAGGAAGAAAGCGCTGTATACATGTGGGGCGGGCCTAAACTGTCTTTTTGAGTCCTTGCACTTTTGTTTCCCTAGAATCAGTTTATCAGATGAGCATGTTCTTGTGGCCAAATGCATGTCAGTCTCCATAGTTTGTTTAGAGTTTTTCATAATGACTCAGTTTGAACATGCAAACATATAATATGCAAATTCGGCAGTCCTTGACTACAATGGGGGATAATGGGGGTAGGTGGAAGACCTGAAACTCCTCATTAGATTAGATGACAGGTGAAACATTTTCAAACTTTAAAAAGATTTCTGTTTAATTTTTAATTTACTATGTCAGAAAACATTGATTAATTTTCTGTCAGAAAAAGTGAGAATCTGTTCTATTGATTGAAGAAAAACAGAGGCCTCTACATACATTTTAAAGGGCATCCCCTCATATCACATATTACATCACCGTAAAGTCTCTATTCAGATGAGTATGGCTTCTCAGGAAGACCTCAGAAAATGAAGTGTGCAGTTTATCTTTTTTTTCCTACTCAGTTCTTTCCAATCTGTATTCTATGAGGAATATCACACTTATACAGGTCAATAAAGCATAATTGCTCGTTTTGTCCTTCAGGTCAATGAATGCCTACCTGGTGGTCTACCTGTGCATTCTCATCAGCAAGGCCATCATCAACACTGTTCTGAAGTATGTGTGGCAGGCTGACCCCAATAGAGACGAGCCCTGGTACAACGACCGGACCGAGACAGAGAGGCAGAGACATATCGTGAGTCCAGTCATCAATCTCAGTCTGTCAGTCTGGATCTCCTCTTCTCGTGTTCTCCTTCTTCATCTGTGTCCCCCTCAGGCGATCAGAGCCTTCACTGACTTCTTGGCCTTCATGGTTCTTTTCAACTACATCATTCCGGTCTCCATGTACGTCACCGTGGAGATGCAAAAGTTCCTTGGCTCCTATTTCATAATGTGGGATGATGATATGATGGATGAGGAGATGGGAGAGAGAGCCGTGGTCAACACATCAGACCTCAACGAGGAGCTAGGACAGGTAGCACAGAACACCACTGATGCTCTCTCTACATAGAAATTATTTACAGAATATAAATCACTCACATGAAAACTTGATGTAAACTACTAGATCTGGATGTGCCTGTATAAAGTTACAGTTATTCTGAGATGTAAGTTCTGCTCCATGTCCAGGTGGAGTATGTGTTTACAGACAAGACTGGGACGCTGACAGAGAATAACATGGAGTTTATAGAATGCTGTGTGGATGGACACGTTTATGTCCCAAATGCGATCTGTAACGGACAGGTAATAAACTGGTGGATGTATTTTTGTGATTATATTGTTATTATTATGTCTTGCGTAATTGGGGCAGCCAAGCTTTACAGAAGTATCTGATGCTGCACCATGAAACTGTGACACTTTTTTATTAATCCTCCACACTCCATTGTGTCAGTTTGTTAATTTGTTACCTAAGTTGTTTGGTGGGTTTCAACTTGACCCTTTAATGTCCTGCTCAACTGTTTTGTTGATTCATTTTGAGTCACTATTGAGAAAGTCCTATTCAAAAAGTAGGATTTTTTTAGCATTCGAGGACTTACTAAACTGAATTATGCAACCTGACACAACCAAAAAAGATCTTATAAGGGTCAAACGTTTTCCAAAAAACATACTTGCAATAAACATTTAGCTAATCTAATTAAAATAGGTGTTTTTTTTGGGTTGAAAACATGCTTGACCAAATAATTCTCATTTTATGTTAGATCTAGAGTGTCCACGATACTAAATTAGAAAAATGCCCAAAGATAATAAAATATGCAATAAAATAAAATGCCGTGAATTAGGTGAATTACCAATTCTAAATTGCCCATAGGATTGAATGTGAGCGTGAATGGTTGTCTGTGTCTATGTGTCAGCCCTGTGATGAAGTTACAACCCGTCCAGTTTGATTCCTCTCTCTTACTCATTATCAGCTGAAACAGGCTCCAACCCTCGCGACCCTGAACAGGATAAGCGATTACAGATAATGGATGAATGAATGAATAAAGAACTATAAATTGAAAAGTGTACCATAATCCCGTAGAGATTATATTAATGCAGGTGAAGACAAATTACAGTAGAAAGTTGGACAGTCTGATGGCTGCAGGGAGAAAAAGACCTACAGCATGTAGAGGTTTTCAGCATCGGTAGGAGCACACTCTACTCAATGCCTTTTTAGTTATTATGACATATTATTGAAGATGAGAAAATATTAAGAGCACGGTAGAAAATACCAAAGACCAAAACAATATAAATAGTACAGTATTGTACACTTTTTAGTGGAGTCGTACAAAAGTGTATTTCACAAATGATAGGTATGTTACACACAGTAGTCTATTGCATTTTATTTTACTATATGGTAGAATTATTACGGTTGGTAAGAAATCTGTTGATTCAAGGGGACAGTGTAACCTAATCTAAAACTGTAGTTTCAAAGATGAGCTGCAGCGGGAAGGAAGGATCTGCAGTATCTGTACTCGCAGGTGCAGCAGACCCTGGAGGAGCTGCTCAGTGCAGGGAAAGCATCCTTCATGCTGGGGGTTGATCCAATAGGGTCAAAAGCTTAATGTTCATCCCCCCTGTTCAATCTTTAACAGACAATCATATCAAGGAAACTTAAAAAACGGGACATTTCAACCGAATGTCATGGTTTGTGGTAAAGGATTTATGACGAAGACGGTGAATGACACAGCAGTGTGTGGTTTATAGATCAAATCTACACGGGCTTTTTAGCTGCTGGACAAATACCCTCTTTATTCACAAAGCTCAGTCGGGAATCAGTTCAGAAATCAGGGATACAGTCTGACATCTCAACTGCTCAGACACTTCCATGTTGTTTTAGGTCATACCTGGTGCAGCCAGCATGGACATGATCGACACATCTCCAGGTCCTGAGGCCAGGGTGAGCAGAACCTCAGTCTGAATGTATTTGTGTATGTGTGTTTATGCGTTAGGCTAATACTGTGCTGGCCGTTCACCACAGGTGCACGAGGAGCTGTTCTTCCGGGCTCTTTGTTTGTGCCACACGGTGCAAGTGAAGGAGGAAGAGACAGTAGACGGCATCAAACATGGCATTCACCAGGGAAAGTCCACAACCATCTACATCTCATCATCTCCAGACGAGGTGGCGCTGGTGGAGGGAATGAAAAGGTCTCACATGCACACATATACACAGGCACAAACACAAGCACACACACATACAGAACATACTTGGCATTTAGAAACACATAGGTCATGTTTTTTTTTACACTAAAATACAGTAAGTTCATTCACACCATTTCCATAATGACTCTCTTATTCTGCTGCAGGCTCGGTTTCACCTATCTAAGACTCAAGGACAATCACATGGAGTTCCTGAATAGAGAGGATGAAATTGAGAGGTGGGTGTGTCTATTATCTCAACCGTTGTCCTGTACGATTTGGATTTATTGAAGAAGTTACTCACACTCTTTGGTTTACTATTTAATGTGAAACCTTTTGTCCAATGACTGAATTTAGAGCACTGATAGGGGTTGATATTTAGTACCTGAGCTTTACGCAAACATTATGTCAAAACTGCAGAAAGTGGGAGGAGCCTGGTAACAACTGAAAACTCTAGCATCTAGCTATTTCCTAGAAATAATGAACAGCAGTGACCAGAGATGATTTTTGCTGACATTTTTAACTCACGATGATCTGTGTTCAATACGGTTGAGTCTATGTCTCTCCTTTTTTTATGTGTATAACAGGTTTGAGCTGATGGAGGTGTTGACCTTTGACTCAGTCAGACGGAGGATGAGTGTTATCGTCAGGTCCAACACTGGTAATAAACTTCAAACTTTTGATATGCATTACCCTTTGTGTAATCAGGAGGTTGAGAGAGAGGCTGGGAAGATGTAAGATAGCCACTAGATAAAGGTCAAGAATTAGGTGGTTATAAGTAAAGCACATACAATCAAACAAGGAACAGTCAAATATTGTAAAAAAGATAAATGGAACAGATAAAATGTAAGAAAAACCGAAGACATTTTTTCATCAAGGCCTTGAATTTTTCCGGGAGACTCAACAACAGTTAGCTATCAGGGTTGTTCCATGACCAAGACCAAGGCGCAAAATAAGGAGAGGGTTGGCCAATAAAGCCTCATGGAAAAGAGTTTACAACTGATCATAAAATATAGAGTAATGTGTGCAGGAAAATGAGTTTGGGTTATGTGTGTGTGGTTTTTCTCTTACATACGTCTCTCTCTTCTTTTTGTGTATTGTTAGGTGAGTTCTATCTGTTTTGTAAAGGTGCAGACTCCTCCATATTCCCCAGGGTTGTATCAGGCAAGGTGGATCAAGTCAGAGCTCGAGTGGAGCACAATGCAGTGGTGAGTGAGTGCGCGCGCACACACACACACACACACACACACACACACACACACACACACACTTACACGCTTCTTATCATTCTCTCATAGAGTGATAAAAATGCTGAAAGTATTCTCTTGTGATTCACCCTGTGGGAGTCTCACAGATTTGTGACGCAGTCACGCTACATGACCATGCCATGCCAAAACCTAATGAGAAAATAGATGCTGGTTATGAACTGATTATGATACACTGACTGTCTGGGGTTGTAGTTTCCAAACCAGTTGAGATGATGAGCTGATCTAAATCCCATCTGAGTGCTAGTTGTGCTTGCGCATGTAGCAACCTGCAGCTTTCAAACACAGCAATCTTGTCAAGGCCCAGACCCAGGCACTAATCTACCCCACTTTTGTTGCAGAATCTTGCAAAAGTCTGATTGTAAAGAAGTTCTCTGAGAGTTGCTCTTGATTCCTATGTGGTAAAGCAGTTTAACCCTGCTTGAATCTCCTCCAGGAAGGTTTGAGGACACTCTGTGTTGCTTATCGGCCTCTGACCCCTGACCAGTACCAGGAGGTTTGCCTTCTGCTGAGTGGGGCCCAGTTAGCTCTGCAGGACCGAGACAAACTTCTGGCAGAAGCCTACGACCTGATCGAGAAAGATCTGATTCTGCTGGGAGCCACTGCTGTGGAAGACAGGTGAAGCAGAATTTGCTTATAATTAAATATGAAATAAAACTTTATTCTGGGTATTATACTTCACTCTTTCTGGAGATAAGTGTCTGAACCTAATATACTCCTAATCATTTTAATTTTTGTCTCAGTGTGTGCTATCACCATGAGAAATGCTCTCCTTCCTTTGAGAGAGAGTAAGATGCAGATCAGCCCAACAACCCCTCTGTCAACACGATCACTACCGGGTGGATCTAGTGTAGGTTGTAAGGGGTTGTTATTACAGGATACATTGCATGTCAGCTCATCATGTGTAGAAAGTGTGGAGAACTGTTGTGTTGTAGCATATAGAGTTTTTTGTCCTCCGTAAATATCTACACTAAACTGTCCCTCTCCATTATCCTGCTTTGCATCATCACCACAGGCTCCAAGAAAATGCTGCAGACACCATTGAGTCTCTCCACAAGGCAGGTATGAAGGTGTGGGTTCTCACGGGTGATAAGATGGAGACGGCGGCTGCAACCTGCTATGCCAGCAAACTGTTTCACCGAAACACCCAAATCCTGGAGTTGACCACGAAACGCACTGAGGAGCAAAACCTTCATGATGTCCTGTTTGACCTGAGCAGGACAGTTCTGAGGCACCACAGAGGCATGACCAGGGACACCTTCTCTGGGTGGGTGTTTTATTGTCAGACAAGAGCTGGGTTTAAGTCGACACTTTTCTTCATTCTGATAGAAATCATTCCAGTTGAAGAGGTTGGGTCAACTGTCCACAGAAGTAGTGACCTAATAAGATCTAATAGGATGTGCCGACTCATATCTTTGGAACAGCTCAAGCACAGCTATGTGTCAAGCACAAAAGCGACCTGGTACGACACGATAAATGCCCATATTTTCAGATGGGCATTTATCGTGTGGCAGTTTTTGCTGTTATTGTGTTGCTTTTAATCATCAACAGTTTGACAATAACTTTTCTGCTTCCGGAGGCAAGAAAAAGAGAAAAGGCAATCATAAGAAAGCCTAATTTTACAGTTAGTTTATTCTTACTTTCCCACTTATTGCTTTGACAGTTTGTATTAAAAACAATCTCTCTGCTGTGGGCTGGATTAAATAAAATTAAGTTAAATGCCGGCACCGTGCATGTCGGTTGCAGCACTGGCCATTCTCCGCAATTCAAATGCTCTGGTTGTTCTCTCTTCTAAGAAAAGGTTTATTCTACCAGCCTTGCAACCTAGGGAAAGCTCATTCAGTTTCGGTGTTATTCCAAATGGGGTGTTTAAGTGGAGCATTTTCATTCAGATTTTTAAACTTTTCTTAAACTTTTAAACCAATTCTAATCAGAATAAAGAGTTTATGTGAACCTACCTAGCTTTAGAAAAGTAGCTGTTCTTTTCCTGTTGTACCAAGGTCTGCCCTGTATTGGTTTTTAGTGTGTTTCATTGAGAGCCATCAAGTAGCTACTGTACAGACTGGTGTGGGACAGGTCATCTGTTTGTCCAGTTTATCAGGTGACTATACAGACTACGGTCTGATAATCGATGGAGCCACACTCTCCGCTGTGATGAGGCCTGACCAGGAGGACTCAAACTCAGGGAACTACACGGAGATCTTCCTGGAGATTTGCCGTAACTGCAGCGCGGTGCTCTGCTGTCGAATGGCACCGCTCCAGAAAGCTCAGGTGAAGAGACAGAACATTTCTGTATTATTCCTCAAGAACAGATGTGTCTGCATGAGAAGGAGGATAATCAGAAGGCTTAATAAGGAAAAGTTTTGTGTTTCTAGATTGTGAAGCTTATCAAAGCCTCCAAGGAGCAACCGATCACCCTGGCTGTTGGAGATGGAGCTAATGATGTCAGCATGATCCTAGAAGCACACGTTGGCATTGGTCAGTACTTAAGACTACTTGAACTGAAACCTGTATACATTTTTAATTTAATCACAGGATAAATGGTAGGGTAGATGCAATTACTTTGACAATTCCCTAAATTCAGGGAACCCTGAGCGGGGATCTGCTGGAGGTTTCTGCCTGTTAAAAAACATTTTTCCACTTCTTTCCACTATCGCCATGTTCCATTAGAACTGTTGGGTCTGGACCTGCTCTTTTTTGAAATTGCCTTGAGATGACTATTGTTGTGATTTGGTGGTATCTAAATAGCATGAAACAAAATGGAACACAATCTTGGTAATCCATTTGGGTTGAATCCAAAGCAACTGGACTTCTGTTTTGATTCTGAAGAGGCCTCTTGGATGAGAGGTGAAACGTCTTCAATCAAAAACAGTAGTAAAGATCCTTTGGATTCAACGCACATGGATTTCCATGACCATGATGAATGAGAGTCTACACAGACAATGCTAACTTTGGTTGGTCTAGTTAATAGTTTAGCAAACATCCATTGTGTTCTCAGCTGCTTATCGATACGGAAGCAGGGCAATTATGATTCCTTACAATAATATTACTCACAATCCAACACACAACGGTATATCATTTTGCCAGCATCCGAATTTGAGTTTAATTGAAAACGACATGACATTCTCATGGGGATGTGTTGATATGAGCTCTATTACTCTTAAGGCAAAACATCAGCACTTCAGTGTATCTGTGTCAGTCTCATGACAGACCTGTATCTGCCCCTCCAGGTATCATGGGTAAGGAGGGCCGTCAGGCAGTGAGGAACAGTGACTACGCCATCCCAAAGTTCAAACACCTGAAGAAGATGCTGCTCGTCCACGGACATTATTACTACATACGTATCTCTGAACTCGTGCAGTATTTCTTCTACAAGGTAATCTTATCACTTCACGTAACAGGTTTGCCCTTTTATCTTTTTCTGATTTTCCTCTTTTGAGTATAAAATTCAGATTCTAGCTTTGGTGTATCTGAGATCTTTAGTTTATTGCTTACAGCAGTCATCCTGGGTTCTCCATTAATGCTGTATGTCTTCCGAATTTTTGGTGTCAGTCGAGGGAAAATGTAGTGTGAATCACGTGTGACCCTCTCACGTTTTCACACCAATCTTTTGTCTGAAAACAATTTTCAGCAAAAAAGACATGAGCTCCTAAAGATACTGACCCGATGCCTGTTTTTCTTTGCCAGAATGTCTGTTTCATCTTTCCCCAGTTCCTCTACCAGTTCTTCTGTGGCTTCTCACAACAGGTAGCACACACAGGCACACACACACACACAGTCACACACACACACACACACATACACACATACACACACTGCTCAGAATGATCCATCCCTGAGGACTAAAAGACTCTACATGCTTCCTTCTCTCCAGCCACTGTATGACACCGCCTACTTGACACTGTACAACATCAGTTTCACCTCGCTGCCCATCCTGCTCTACAGCCTAATCGAGCAACACATCAACATGGACATCCTGAAGAAGGACCCGTCTCTCTACAGGTTAGTGACATCTACGAGTCACAGCTGCTAATCCGTTCTCCTAGAGATTTATCCAAGAAAAAAATACAAAACCTAATGAGTTGGCCAAACTTTATGTGATCTTTTTCAAAATGTACAAGTTTGAGTTGGCCTTAAAATTCATAATCTAAGTTGGCTTGATGTTTTAGCTTGCCCTTACCTTCTTTTTTTTTTTACAGTGTTATTTTGTTACAGCTAGGTGATCATAAATTCACACATGTTGGCTTATATGATATGTATTTATTCATTTCACATGCAGTATTTATGAACAATTGTGTAGTAATTAAGATGAGAGGTGGTCACCATGAGTCATTCATACTATTAAGTATGATTTTGTTTGTATGTTCACAGAGACATTGCTAAGAACTCTCTGTTGCAGTGGCCCATCTTCATATACTGGACCGTCCTGGGTGTCTATGATGCCATTGTGATGTTCTTTGGTGCCTACTTCCTGTTTGACAACACCTCTTTCACCAGTAATGGACAGGTGATCATTAATCAGAATCTGTTTCTCTATGATAGAACCTATCTTTAGCAGTCACGTCCATCTTATCATTTGTTCTCAGGGGCCTGTCATAATTCAGTTCAACAAAACACATCTATAATTTGTTTTTCTGTCTTTGTGGGATGTTTTAAGTTAATGAATGACTGTAAATTAAGAATAATTTTGACTTCTATCTCAGATATAATAAACAACCATTAGCAGTGGGTATTGGAGACAGAGGGGAATAAGGTTTTATTAATAGAATTTTTCTGATTGGATTTGTTATTATGAAGTATATGAACATTTTATCTATAGCTTTAGTTATTAGATTAAATTAGCAGTGAAAATATATTGTATACTACATGTCTAGTCAGTAATTTCTACTCAAGAATTGAAGAATGACTAGATGTATTTTAATAATATTATTATTAATATTATTATTATTATTATTATAATTATAATAATACTTTATTCATCACACAATCATACAGGTTTTTTTATTCTCTGAATATAACCCTTCCCCGAGAGAGTAGTTGTCAGCCCCTGTGAAGAGCCTGGGTACCATTTAGACTTTCAGGGTATTGCCAGTTGTCCCGGATTGGGGGATCACAGCCCTTGACACAACATAATAATAATAATAATAATAATAATAATAATAATAATAATAATGATAATAATAATTAAAAAATAAATAATAATAATAATAATAATAATAATAATAACACATTTAATTTATAACGCACTTTATATTTGTATCAAATCTCAAAGTAAGACAAGCGTAAAGGGCTGTGATCCAATGCCGTTGGGTCCTTGAGCAAGAGACTGAAACCCCAATTCCTGGCTCCTTTGGATGCGCAGAAGCAGCGTCTCCACTCAGAACTCCAGCTGGATGTCTGAGCACCTCACCTTAACTCTAAGGCTGAGCCCAGCCACTCTACCAAGGAATCTCATTTCAGCCACTTGTATCCTTGACCCAATTCTTTCATTCACTCAGCTCATGACCTTGGTTGAAGAACATAATGTCAAGTTATTGATAAATTGAGAACTTGGTCTTACGACTCAGCTCTCTCTTCACAATGACGGACTGCGATACCCGCACGCCTGCTGATGCTGCACCGAACCGCGTGTCCATCTCTTGGTCCATTTTCCGTGATGTCCTGGTCCAAGAGCAAGACACAAAGATACTTAAACTCCTTCACCCGAGGCAGCAACTCACCCCCGACCCAGGGCCAACAGTCCACTGTTTTCCGAGAGAAAACAAAGGCCTCACATTCGGCGGCGCGGAATCTCATACCTGCGACTTCACACTCGGTTAAAAACCATTCCAGTATTGCTAGAGATCACGGACTGACGAAACCAACATAACCACAGTATCTGCAAAGAGCCGAAATGCAGTTTAAACCTCCTCAAACTGATCAAGAATAGAATCAAAGAATAGAATTTAACACCCACTTAAATGTGTCCAGCTTCCTGCCAAGAATACAGACGAAAATACACTTTGGTTGTGTGGGGACCAGATTGCTCGCAGCAACAGCCCCGGTACACCAAACTCTTTTCCACCAGTCTTCACATTCAGGATGGAATCCACACGTTTGAAATTACTGTATTTATTGATTGACAATAGATAAACATTTATTGTTTCATTATACCTGTACATCATCCTTCAATTAACTGTACCACTAATCACACTCTTGTTAACATTCTGGAAAGCAGCACAAAATGAGATAGAGGAAGAATTATGCCATCTGGTTTTTTCATTGAAGCTTTTAATTTCCTCTTAGTGTCTGGATGTTATTTGGTACCGTGTTGCTTTAAATTATCTTCAAAATAGTCCCCATCACATGCGGTTCATAAACTGTTCTGAAAAAACTTAGAATCACAAGCTGTGTTTTTTAATCAATGTTACAAAACATCCTGTTTACAAAGCAGAGGCAAAGACAGACCCAGATAGAGGTGAAGAGAAGCTAGCAGTTTGCAGTTGAATAAATATTTCATGTTTCCACCAGAGTTACACAGTTGGTTCAATACTTCATTGAATCAACTTAGTTCTAAATAAGAGTATAATCGATGGTAAGTAACATAATGTATTTCAAGTGAAAAATACAGGTTTTAATAAGGAATTATTATAATTTGTGCATTTCCTGTCCCAGACTGGAAAGGTTTTACACACTGCTCCTTTAGTAAACAGAATGAGATCTGTAAGAAGTGGCATTCATTCACTCATTCAGACATGACAACATAGCACACATCTTCTCTGTGTTTCTCTCTTTGTTTCCTTTCATTTTCTAACAGCTTTCCTCTTAGCCAAACAACTTGGGTTGCTTGATTTAACTCTTTTTTTTTCGATATGTATTGATTTTTTTCTCTTCTCCAAGCACTAAAATGTTATTTATTTTATTATGATTTTCGTCTTCTGCCCTCCTCCTCTCTTTCTTCCTCTCCTCTTACCTTGCTGTTGCTTTTTCTTTATGTTTCTCTTTCTCCCTCTCAGCTTATGACCACCAACACACAGATGGTAAGCCTGCCCCTGTCTCACTGTCATCCCCCTCTAGTTTAAGATTACAATTTCCTGTTTCCTCCTCAAATAGCCTCATTCCAAACCACTCGTCATCAATCCACTGGTCACTTCCTGTCCAGCCTGTAGCGCTCGTTGTGGGCTTTCGTGTAGTGACCTTTTGCAAGAACCATCTAATCATCCCATCTACTGATCAATCTCTGAACAATACATTATATACTCTTTGTGCTTCATATAACCTCAGTTAAAAAGCAGGGGACCGAAAAGTGGTTGCACGCATTCTTCTATTATGTGATATTTGAGACATTTAGCCATTGTTCTAATCTAATCCTCCTCCGGTTAATGGCACTTCTTTTTAGAGTGCAAGAAGAAAGTCACATTTGTGGTCACTCTCTGAGCATTTCAAACTATTTACAACCTCATTTTTTAAGAAATAACAGAGTTGGAGTCCAGATTGGATGCCATGTAGCTGATCCTGACATCTGCATCCAACCACAGTAGCTTTTATGTTCCCAGAAAGAAAAACTAATTAAGTTAATTTGCTTACTGTATATGAATGACTTAATAGGTAAATCAATAAAAGCAGTGATTTTCAATTAATTTTAATGTGAACGAAAGAGGTCAAATGTCACTAATACAGTAATTCATAGATTAGTTATAGTTATATAACTATAGAAGTTATATATAAAGTTCATTATTGAGACCTCCCCTCCCATAAAGCTTTATAATGAAAATACACCATCGCCAGAAAATTAATATTATCAGATTGATCAAAGTATATAATAAGACACAGTCAGTCTCTGTTTCATCCTGTCGTATTTTAAATTTCAAATCAGGATTTCTATATATTTATACCGGGGCCTTGTGGCTTTTTTTTTCTCCAAATAACTAAATAAATTGAATGGAATTGAGTGTATATCTATTCCATTTATTTTTAAGATCTTCCTCTCACAATTTTTGAGAGCGGAAAGACAAAAGCAATTTTTTTTTTTTCTAATTTAACCTTTATTTTTACCAGGTTATTCCCATGGTACAAAGTTTCAGGTACAATATTTAAAAAAAACAACCTCACATCAGGAGTGCACAAACAATCACAAAATGCAAATCCAACAAAGTCCATGAGAATAGAAACACACAATAATTGAAAACATTTACAATCATTAATCTACTCAGATTTCAGAGAGAGTGACTAGGATGTGGAGTTTAAGGTTATTCTGCAGACTTCTCCAAGCAGATGGTGCAGAAAACATGAAGGCCTTTTTGCCCAACTCTGCCTGAGCTTTATGAACATTCATAATTCTAGTATCATGAGACCATAACCCTTAAGTGCCAGGCCTTTGGGAAAGAAAGGCAAATAAATGGCCTTGTAAATCAAAACATACCAGTGACTAAGCCGATGCTTTGACAAAGCAGGCCAGTTAACATTGAACATCAAAGCTCCCTGATACATATTATCAAACATATGAAGACAGTGAGGTGATGCATTCATGTACAACACATCACCATAATCAGGAACAGGCAAAAAAGTTGCTTTAACAAGTCATTGACATTTAGGGAGAAACAGTACTTTTTCTTAAAGTAAAAACTCCAGTTTCTGGTGTTCTTAACACACTCCACTGAGCAGCTCCGCCCTGCGAAAACAAGAATGAGTTCATGACTAATAGCTACAAAATACAGGATTTCACAAAAAAAGACCAGAATCGTTTATACACCAGAAGCCTTTGAAAAGATGCTCATCCTCTTCTTTATACTTAATTTATCCATATATTACACATCTAATCCCTTAGTTTCTTTGAAGCATGTTAGTGAGTGGAGAGCATCACCATGGTGAAAGTGTAAATAATAAAATTACGACTTCAAATTAAAACATGTTTGGGTATTGAAGGTATTCTCCATGTCAATTAACTGCCGAAAGTTTAGAGACAACTTTGATTGTACTGTAAGTCACATAACCTTTTTTGTGCTGCAATGCAGCATGTTAGGTTTCCTTCCAAGTCCATCCCAGGTAGAGAGAGTAAGAGGCTGTCTCATGTTCGTGCCCTGTTTCATGTTCTTTAAGTTTAACATGATTCATTGTCATTTCCTCCCACACAAATGGTGCACAAAGTACTTTTAAAATGTTTTCAGGTTGATATCCCTCATAGTAATTTTATAGACACCTCATCTGTTTTCCCTCCTTCAGACATCAGACATGCTTCTTCTCACCTGAGTATTTCTGTCCCGCCACCATCACATATCGCATTAAGGCCTGAGTGTATTTGTCCACCTACGAAGCATGTCGGTATGTCAGTGCTGTGAGTGTGAGATAGAGAGATCGATGGATAGATAAAACGATGGTTGGATCAAATCTAACAAAAGCAATTTGTCTTTTTGAATGTATCACCAGCAGCATCTGTTGTCTGTTTGCCTCTGCAGATGTTTGGAAACTGGACATTTGGGACGCTGGTCTTCACCGTGCTGGTCTTCACTGTTACACTCAAGGTGCACACAGACATACAGTACATCTAAACAGTCTGCACATATATTCTCACGCAGAAGCACCTAAACCAGGTATTATTTAAATTAAGCAACTAAATTAGAGAGGCTAGCTCTATCTGGTCTGGAATGATCTCATAGCCAAAACTGGAAGGAGTTTGACTGGAAGGTCAAAATTAGAATACTGGATAGAACTCCAGCCACAATGGCCAAATATGGTAAATCTTCAGGGTTATGTTAAATGGGCCGTGTCCACCAAGGTGACCTCTCACATATCCTCCTATGATCCCATTAAGCAAAAAATCTGAATGATGTTTTTCATTATAATGTATATATTGATGAATGATGTAATGTATGAACTGCACAATGCAAAATAGAAAGTTGAGAAGAGTTAGACAGGCTGAAGTTTTTCTCCTTCTCATATCTTACCTCTCTCTTGCAGTTGGCTCTAGATACTCATTACTGGACCTGGATCAACCATTTTGTGCTCTGGGGTTCACTCATTTTCTTTGTGGTCTTTTCTCTACTATGGGGTGGAATCATCTGGTAAGAATGAAAAAGTGTTTCTTAACTGGTCAAGCGTTGTTATCGGATTTATCAAGCTTCCACTCATTTTCTTTCCTTCCTTCTCTTTGTATTTCCTCTCCCCTCCCCCCTCCAGGCCCTTCCTCAACTACCAGAGGATGTACTATGTGTTCATGCAGATGTTGTCCAGCGGTCCAGCCTGGCTCAGCATCATTCTTCTAATAATAGCCAGTCTGCTGCCAGATGTGGTGAAGAAAGTAATCTGCAGGGTGCTGTGGCCCACCACTACTGAACGCATACAGGTAGGCACACACTCACAAACCCACTCACACACACTGTCTGTAAACTCTTTGTTTACCGCCATCTTACTGATTAAGTACAAAACACAATTCTTAACTGTATGAAATGTTGGAATTGTTACAGCATCATGACAACTTTTGCCAAATACTGAATATTTAATGAGAAGAATTTTCCACAGAGAAAGCAGTTTTAAGTAAATGATTTTCAAAATGTGATTAAAGGTCTATAAATGGTATTGGTCATGAACTGTGACAACACAAAGTGTCAAATGTCTAACTGCTGACTATGGATCAGCAGATGTATGCTGGCCTCAGTTACACCCCTGCTCTACTGGATGTGAGTCAGTAAGCCCCTCTGTCTGTCTGTGTGCAGTGCTCCTTCATTTCTACATGAGGAAATACAACAAAGACATGAAGGCAATTCATGTGGGTTGTTTTTGTAGAACTGCCAAAATACAGTACGTTGGCTGTTATTTTGCTCTCCTACAGACGCTGCTCTGCTGCGAAAGTATTCATCACTAGCAGCTTATTTGCATAAACTTTATTTGGGATGATGTATAAAAACTTATTCAAAGATAGGAACTAGGACCTAGTGGTCCTTTGGTGGGACCTCGCCAATGTCTATGAGCCCACATTACACAAGTTGGTGATGTGGAGAAACAAGAGAAGACATGCAGAGACCTTAGGCACACCAAAGTAGTAGCAGCTAGCAATGAGGTCCACATACTGCCAGAGTTGCAGGTGGCCCCGTTGCACTGTCCCTTGTTGGGACAGTTCCTTTTTCAAACTTCCTTGTTATCTGTGGTTATGGAGAGATGATGGCTTTTGATTTCAGTAGCAACGATTTTGAAAACATTTCAAGACTTCAGACTGTTTAAGAGCTTAAATCCTTCCCCCTCCCTATTCACCCCTTCTTCTGACCTCCTGGTTGCTTCCTTCCTCCTTCTCATCCTCCACACTCTCTTCCCTCCTCCTTGTTGTCCTCTCTGACAGACTAACAGTCAGTGCCTTCCCTCTGAGCCCACCACCATCTTTATGCTGTCCCAAACTTCCAGCAGACTCAGTTTCTAACCCAGCACTCATGGAAGGTGACCCGATACCTTTCCTCCAGGCCTCCACTCCTATAAATACTCTTTTTTGTGTCTTGTTGAGTGCACCCTACTTTGCATGAGGTGACTTTTTGTAACAGTCCTATTGCATGCTATTGCATTTTATATCCACTCTTGGAAGCTTTATTTAGTTTTTTTGACTTTCGTGTAAATATAGTGCTCATGCTCTCGTTCTTTTGTAGTACTGTGTACTTTGTGTGTGTGTGGCAGGACCTTATTGTGTTTTTTTCAACAGTGTGTGAGGGATGATAAAAAGTTTGACATAGCACTGACTGACCACAGCTCCGACTACCTACTGTATATGGAATAGTTGTCACAACAGAATAGGAGCGTCAGCATGGTAAACCCCCATCCACCTGGGTGCATGTGTGTGTGTGTGTGTGTGTGTGTGTGTGTGTGTGTATGTTTGTGTGTGTATGTATGTGCATAGCATCTCATGTTTGGATTAATATGTCTCACTTAACATTACATGTCCTGTGATATGACTATTTTGGAATGTGTAAGTACAGTATATTGTGCGTCCATGCATCCTGCAATGCCGAGGTTTAAACTGCCTTATTTAGTTTGACAGATTGCATATTTGTGTGTGTGATGGTGTGCATGCTCGCTTTAGGCTTTCGGTGCATCTTACAAATGGCATAATCCAAACATGACTCACAATGCAATACAATAAAGCAGCCTGTGGGTGTTTATTTACATGGATCTCTGGTGCCCTCAAGTAAAAGAGTATGGCTGCATGGATTAAGCTATTCTCCTACATTAAGAAAATGCATATTTATTACTTGTCATGGTGTTACGGCACATATCCTTGATGTCTTTTATTCTCTTGCATGGCAGTGCTTGTGTTTGAAGAGAGGACATCATTATCATGGCTGGCCAATTAGATTCAATTAGAAGTCTGTATTGTCTCATACAAGTTGTACAAAGTAGCGAAATTCGTTCTCTCCAATGAACCCATACCTAAGGAGCAGTGGGCAGCTATCTGCAGCACCCAGGGAGCAGATTGGGGTTCGGGGTCTTGCTCGGGGACATGAACGGACGTCCTGCCTTTCTGAGCTACAGCCGCCCTGAAAGCGAATGTGAAACGTCATATGCAGTTGAATCCATGAGTCTAGAACTCTTTGTAAACGTGGATAGTTACCCTGCACAGCATTAGAGGTAGCAGAAATGGTATTTATTGATTACATCACGACGCAGACATTATCTCAACAGGAAGTAAGTCAGATTAGTGAGAAGTATGAAAAGATTTATCACCCAAACCAGTCGTATCTCACTAAATGTACCTGAGCTACACTCATTCTCATCAGTAAATGAGATTCCCAGCCTGCCCCCACTATCAGCCACTAATGGAGCCTCTGATAATGGTACACTGTTAAACATCCTGTAAGTGTGGATTCATTGGTGAAACCAGCTGATTTATCTACCCTCTGACCAGCTGGGATAATAGTGTCTTCTCCACTAGCTCCCTGAGAGCCCTCTACCAAACTCAGCAAGTAACTGTTTTACTTTCTCTCCCTCTTTCTCCCTCCTTCTTCCATAAATCCCTCCTTTTGTCAATGTTTTCCTCCAATCAGAATGCTGAAAAAGTCTACAAGGGCCATTTGTCGGAGTTCACCCCCCTGGCATCTATATACACCTCATCAAAGTCTGACAGGCAGCGGCAAGGCGAAGGCGACCAACGGAATGACCAAAACCCTCGAAGGTCTGAACCCTTGAACAAGAAAGTTATGTTCACACGCTGGCAATCAACGCCGGACTACTGTACCTTCACCCCTCTCCTCCGATTTGCCGACGGCTCCAGCCACTCTAAGACAGGACAAGAACCCAGTCAGGCGGGCCTAGAAACATCTGTCTAACTTCTCATTTTATCTTTATTTTTCATGATATGATATCGGATAAAGTCACACTGGAGCTGAACTGAATGGAGTAATAGTTGTAAGAATTTGATCTATATTCTTACCACGTCGCTGCCAGTAGAGCTGGAGCTGATACTCAGGACGTCCGCCAACGGAGGAGGAGGTTATGTGATCGATGCCTATATTTGTTAAGTGTATTTCTGTGAGTGTCTGTAAGCAGGATAACGCAAAAGTCTAAAGATGATCTTTGGGGAAGGGAATAGGTGAGTTTTGAAGCTTACCTGACATGGTGGCAGTCCTCTACCTATAGTCAAGTCTTACATAAATGTCATTTGCTGGATTAGAGTCCCAACTTGGAGACATCTAATGGTCAAAATTCAACCACTGTAGTCATAGTGCCTCCTTGTGGCAACAGGAGATTACATGAGTTTCGCATGGTCCTGATATATCGCACATATTGACCTGGTCAGAAAAAAGACTTACCACCATGGTGGATATTGTGAGTTTTGGTCAAATGGTGTTGCTATGGCGGTGCGCTGAATGCAAAGAATGTTTACCCATGAAAAAAGAAACTTGTAATAACATCACCTGATTAAGCTTTACAATCAGTATATAAAATATCATGTAATGGTTGCCCAGCAACTGTTGATTTTCAACGTTAAGATGGTGGTTAATCCAGAGGACAGAGATGCTAGAAACTCACCAAAACCTGGATTCCCATCCGCGATGGGGAATATCTGATAACTTATATGGATTACAGGATTGGATGGGGCAAAATGACATAACAGTGCTCCCTAGAGTATTTTAAAGAAGCAGACTTGCCATGTGTTTCACCTTGAAGCGTGTTCATGTCTGTATGACCTAACTATCTACAAAAAAGACTCCTGGAACTATGACCTAAACTCAACAGGAAGTCAACATTTTGTTGTTTTTTCTGTTCAAATTTCACAGATTTCAGTTATTGTACTGTAACAGATTCCTTTTACAAGTTGCCCCCAATCACTTGAAATTGTCACATTATCATTTCTCTAATGCCACTTAGTGGTGGTGTTATAGAAATGAGAGCATTGCAGGCAGATTCAGAGCTGTCTTTGACTGCAGGCGTCCCTGACTTGTTCACAAGACTCTGGAAAAGGTTATGTGATCGTTGCTTTTTGTGGTGAAGAGTAGATCAGGTGATTAGATGTTTAGGCTTCAAGAGCCAGAATCGGGTGAATGCTGGTGTCACCATAGGAATATTTGTTTGTTTGCTTGACGGAAAGACGTACCCTTTCTGGGACCCTCTGATTTATTAATGTTACCATGCTGCTCTCTTTCCTCTTACTAGTTGACATTTGTTATCCATCTTTGAAGAATTACACTGAAACACAGTCACAGCTCTTCCCAAATCACAGCCAAAACTGGCAATGGGAAGCTCCAAGCTCAGTCCAAAAGAGATTCACGGGACTTCCCTGCCATAATGGGCCGGGGTGCTCAGTGTGTCGATGAAATACTGTTCCTTCCCCTGGATAGCTGGCATGTGAAGTTGGAGAAGATCATCAGGATAATGATGATAACGGAGAAAGAAAGTGCTGGAGCCTACTCAAGCTTTCTGTTACTCAACATGTCTTCATTCCTGCCATCCCTCATTTTCTCCTTTCTCTGTCTTTTCTGCCTCTCTTTAGGACTAACTGGTGTGGTCTCTGTGCAAACATGTTATCTCGAAACACTCCCTAGGATTCTGGGCTCACAATCTGCTGCGTTGTAAGAAAGAGTGTGGTAGAACCGTAGAGCCTGTTTGTTAAAGTGTCGGAAAAGTGGATCTGAAATGGTCTCATTTCCCGTTTTATAACTTATTTAATATTTTGTATTTTGTTGTTATTTTCTGCTATGAGTGAAAAGAGACCATTTTTATCCCCATGTCCAACACTTGAGCTCCTGTATTGACATGTAGGTAGTAGAGTGTTTGCTGATAGCTAGCAGTTGTGTTAGCGTGTGTAGTTTTCACGTCTGACGGATCTCCCCACTGTCTTTTTGTATTTGAAGCACTTTAACTGTTTTATCGTAATGCTGATGGGAGTACGTTTTTGTGGCTCATTGTCTTACTAATAGAACTGCTCTGCCTTAATATATCTGTGTAGGGACCTCATTACTGTCCACACAGGAAGTTTACCAAAGAAACACAAAAACAGTATGTCATCTATTGATGATACATGCCAACACACATCATCTATATGTAAGAACATGACATTTAGTTAACCTCTGTAAGGAAGTTTAACAAAAGGATTGTCAAAAAGTGCACCTAACAATTTCTCTAAATGTTCTGGTTCAATTATGGGGAATGGAGTAATTAATTACACAATGAATTTCCTGCTTCAGGTCACTTCCCTCAAAACGCCTTATAAATGACATACCAAAAACTCTTATTAAGATACTCATAAGGATTAGTGACACCTATATATACTCAAGGTTTTAATCTACTAAATTGGAGCAAACCAAAATTGAAGCAGCAGCCTGCTCCATAAAGTTAGTGTAAGTAAATTCAGCAAGTTTAAGCTCAGTATTTATGTCAAAATATGCTCACTAACTAACCTGGTCCATATCGGGCTAACTCTAGAAACTATGCCTCAGTTTTTAATGATATATAATAATAAAAATAATAAATGACTCTATGTCACTCTTATGAAATAATACCGTTCTTACTTACTGATAATACAGATTAAATACATTATGGCACCAAAGGAAGCCTGTTTCACACAGTCTTACATTATATTACATTGATCTCAGTGATGCTTCTCTTCCTGTAAAGCATGCGGCTATCATAACATGAACGTGTTTTAGCTTGCAGGTCAGCGTGGAACATCCGTGGGGTAACTCTCACTCTAGCTGTGTCTTTCTTTCTGTCTATCTCTCATTATCCCTCTGCTGAAGTGATGCTGATGTGGAAGCTTTCCTACCTCTGTGAGAGCCACCTGCTCCCATCATCTTCCTCTATCCTCTCCTTCATCTTTGGGCCGTCCATCTGCCCATCAGTGTGAGACAGATTGGAATAAACATTGCTTGTGTGAACAGACGGCCGGTTGCTGCTGTTTATACGTGTAGCTGGTTTGAATTAGGTGCCTTGTGTTAGTTTGTCCATGCTGAGCTTAGTATGTGGTCGACATGTATGATCAACGTGTGACTGAGAAACAGAGACATAAGTGAAAAGGTCAATGCAAAGATACATATTTCACCTGTTATACTGTATATATAGACTTACTAGAACTAAACACAAGACTGAAATATGTATTATGTATGCTTTATGTATGTCCAGGTGGACATCTGTCGGAATCTTTTTTTTCTTTTGTGTCATGTATGCGTCAACATGTATAATGTGTCCTCTTTCAACAGTAAAAGGAAGAGTTCACCCAAACCTGAAACCTAAGTCATCATCTACTCACACCATATCTATTGAAAGTTTCCTAGTCCACGCAATATTTCTGGAGCTTCACGTACATAACAGGCACATAACTCCTAACATATAATGAATCCTCGTTTTGTAGAGCTCGTATTGCGTAATTCAGGTCATGAGGAGCCAAAAGATCCCAAACTGATTTTTATGGACATTACTTACAACCTTTTTAAAGTTGAAATCGTCACTGATTCCTCTAAAATATCTCACAGTTTCTCTGGGACTGACTTACTGTTCACTCGCTGCCTTTGTTGAATCTGATGTTACACTTAAAGGTTTTTGAGTGTTGAGGTACAGAGAGATCCAGAGTTGTGTTTAATAGTGTCTACCAGTGCCTGTACACGTTTTCAATCTTGTTCACCCATCTCAGACAAGTTGCAGGCTCAAGCTTTTATCTAAGAAGCTCGAATGAGGATTTCCAGTTTAGAAGGGGTATAAATGATGCCATTTTAAATCATAGTGGGACCTCTGGTCTTAGTTTAAATTTTATGATTTGACATATTTTATGCTTGTTTTCCATTGTGTGTTTAAACCCCCAAAATAGTGTTCATTTAGGGTAACGCTGGTCTGTCCACATTTCCTCAAAATCTGCCGGACAGAAATCAATGGTATTTCATAAACGACTGCTTTTTGTTATCGGTTTCTTGAATTAACCTATTTTTCAAATAGGTAAATAGGTTTTTTGGGGGGGGGGGAATTTCAGGTTGATTGATTGTCCTGCCAGTTTTTCTCATATTGACAGTGATTGGGTATTTGGTCTATATATATCAGCAACATTTAGTTCTTCCTGTTATGAGGCATGTTCCTTGGACACAACATTTAGTTGTTTACATATTAAAATAAATGTTCATCTTCCTAGTATGGTTATGTTTACACTGCAGGCCTATTTTGCTGTGCAGCTGGAGAACTCTTTCGTGCACTAAGAAACTTGAAGCGACATTACGTCTGCAGGAGGGGGATGAGTAGATGATGACTGAAGTTTGACTTTCAGGTGAAATGATCCTTATAAGAATCGTGAGCCCTTTATCTGGCAACAGATATTTTGTGCTGTTGCAAAATATTTGTTGCCAGATATTTTGCAACAGCACTGCAGAATAACAAAGCAAAAGAGACGTGAAGCAAGACACAGAAACGTCTAAAGTATGGTCCCAACAATTACTTTAACTTTACAAAAAAACATGACTTACATTCCTTATTACAAGGGGACTTGATCTCATCCCAACCTGCTCGGTAGGTATGAAGCTTCCAGACTTCACACTGTCTCATCAGCTTGAGAATATTTTTTTTCTGTGAGTTAGATACTAACTACTACCGGCAGCTTTAACCTCTGCAGTGGCTGAAGCCACAGACTTAATTTGTAGTTCAAATGTCAGACCCACATGCTGCCTTTACGTCTCTGGTTTAACACAGATATATAACTGAGTTCTGTTACTACCTCTGCGACACAGACCCCCATCACATCATCATTGTGTCAATGCACCACAGAATAAAGGTGCATCAGCCTTGTATTGGTCACGCTGCGTTAATGGGACTATGTCTAAGAGGTCGGAGGTCACTGGAAAAACATCAGTTTCTTTATTTTACATAGGTGGAAAACCTGAAAGGCTCCAGTTCTATTAGATTAATCATATGCAGCCAACCTATGTCTCCAAACTAGATTTCTTTTCTTTTTTAATATTGTGTGTATTTTTCCTTTTGTATAAATATGTCTGATTGTTTCTCAATCTTTTATTTTTTTTCTACTTAAATATTTACATTAAATTAACAGTAAAAAGAAATAAACCTTTTACTATTGGATCCTGTGGACAAACTTCACAGAATTAGTCTCTGAACATCATTCTATCATTTACCTGTTAAAATTAAATTTGCCCAAATTCCCCCCAAAAAATGACTATTTTCTCATTTTTTTTGTTTCTGTTGATGCAGACTGTAACTATTTTCCAACAAACATAGAGATAATAATAATAATAATAATACTCTCTGAAGTCTGTGTTCTGTCCATAGTAATAGAGACACTGTTTGAAATAGAATTTTTCTGATCAACCGCTGTATTTCCAACAAAAAGAAAACCATCTGCTGGACGAGATGCTTATAAGTAAGAGAATAATGTATGTTCTTGAGTAATCTGTTGATTACCGACTGTTTGAATGTATCCACGGTCAATTTTTCATTTTTAATGACTAAATTTAAATCTCTTCTTCTTAAATCAGATTCAGATTCTTTAAAGGAAATATATTAACACCAGAACTATCTGCCAGCATTCAGTAGCAAAATAATAAGAATAGAATCAAAGTTTTCAGCTGACCACTTAATAAAACAATGTTCACTATCTGAGGGAAGAGAGATGCTGAGTTAGAACATATGGCTCATATACTCAGACTACAAAGTAACTCTGTGATTCCTTCAATGAGTGTGAGTAAAACTGAAATATTGTCTTCCATGTACATTTAAGATAGCATCAAACAGTGTTCTTGTAGTGAAATGTAGATATAATCTAATATTATAAGAAACAACTGAATCACCTCTAATTATCACATCTTGAGGAAAAAGAACCACAATTTTATTCTTGATGATTATCTTTTCACACCTACTGAATTTTGGCACATTACTGCATCTGGAAGTGTATTTCTTTTCAAGATTGATTAGAATATACTAATTATTGCCAGAACCGCCTTCTCTATATGAAGTCAAATGTCACAGAGATGTTCAGATATTTCTTGTCAGAGGTAGAGCTGCTGGAAAACCAGGGAGTTCACCAAAGGTAATGGATAACATAACATTCACATGCTCCTCAGAATCAAACCATTTTCCGAAGTCGGAAGGCGTTTTTCTGATTTTTGGAGCCTTCATTAGCTTTTAAGTCAATATTTAGGGACAAGATGGACGCTACAAAGCAGACGTGTGGAATTGTTCAGTGTCTTTAAGCAACATTGAGCAAGAAGTTCAGCCAAAAGCTTTGTTTAACAGTGTGTTTGTCCCAGACTGACTGCTGCACCAGTGAATTATATTAAATACTCCTCTTACCCGACTTTTTACACATCAATGAACAATTTTAACTATACACTATTACAGCCTGAAAGTAAATGTGAGTAAAAATGTTTAATTAATAAAATAATTAACATAAACTTTGTAACAATTTATGCATTTTATACAGTGCTGAAATGGCTGGAAGGTGAGTTCCTGTCTGGGTTTATTGGCTCCTCAAGTCAGTGCAACAGCTGAGAACAGTTAAAGCTGGAGGGAAGTCAATATATGATGATTAAAAATGTTTGATGTATGAATTCATGTATTGAATAGCAAAATTCTGCACACATCGTCAAGGTGTCATGGCTGTCTCTTTTATTTGGCAAAACTTCATTTTGGTTCATGTAGGGTAACATAGATAAGTTATTAATAATCGGTATAAACCCTGATAGTAAATCAGGTAAAGCAATATTTGAGGGATTTAAAAGTACTGTTGAACATAAGTGAATCAACTTGTTCTCTAACACTTCCAACATTCATTTGTCAGCCAACATGTTGTTTAGACGCTCTGAATAATAAAATATAGTGCACCTTCCATGTGGTATCAATGTTATTCCATCATTATAATTTAATAATGTGTCAACACAATAATATTGTTTTCACATTCCAGGAAATAAGAGCATCCGAGGGGCATGTGAATGCATTAGATATTTCTTGATCTCAATTTCCAGAATATTCTGAGACCACATAGATGTGCTATTAATTAAAGAGAAAATAACAGTCATTCTTTTGTGTTTAAGAAATGATGTGACCTTAGCATACTTTGTTTGTGTGTCTAAACTATGCAGATGAGTATCAGAAATTATCCAAACACTGTATGTACAGTATGCAAAGATGTCGTACATGAGATCTGTGGGTTTTAGCCTCTTTACAGCACCACTGTGACCCTCCTGGTCTGATTATACTTTGCAGGAGGTCCTTTTAAAGACACTGGTGGATCTTAGGTTTTACTTTGGTCCTTACTGTTCTGAAGATATAACCTTCTAACAGAACATTTCTCCTCTAGAATGTATTATTTCCTTCTACAGTGTTCTATTTGTCTCATAAACAACAGTATCAATACATTGCTGTATTTTCAATTGCAGTATAAACGCAGTACATAAAGTGTAGTTATGTTAATTGTTGTACAGTTTTGGGGTCTTTTTATATCCAGTTTTTAACAGTCATATCAAGATGTACTTGTGGACCTTAGTAAACATTTCTGTAGCTATCTATGGTAAACTACTGTATATTTGCTTGAAAATAAAAGCCAAGAAATTTAAAACAGAAAACTTGAAGTAATGTGATTAGTGTTAGCTGCACTTCATGTATCAACCACAGGGAGGCGGTAGAGTACCTCAGACTTGTCAGCGCTGGACTGTGTATGCCTATATCACATGAGAAGATATGTCTAAATACATTCTAAGAGTTCTTGAAGCTGTTAAAACACAAATCTGTGACTATATTCTCAGAGTTAACGTTTAATCGTCTCTCACATCCTGCTCTGTCTCACACCACATGACCAGCAGCGTTCAATAGGCACTTGAAAAGGGGATTGCATTTTTAGATTCACTGTTCCCCAAGGTTGCTCCAGGGGTTCTGTCTGCTAAATCTGAGGATGTCAACAAGATTTGGTTGGTGGTTTTGGATCGATTGGATTCTCTTCATCCGTTACACTCCTTGTCTGCGCTGATCTCCTATCCTCTCCTCCACAACTGGCAGTCGATGAGACCTGCAACTGCTTCTGACAAGGATGGAGAAATATCTAGGCCAACACCGTCAGAGGGGACGTCTTTGGAGAAAGTGTGAAAGTAAAGTATGTGTTTTTAATATAGTTTCACAGACCTCTAAATTTCTAATGTTTATTTAAATAAATTAATTCAAATAAAGTAATGACTCATTTAATAGTTTTAAAAACCTAGAAGAGTGATTTAGTCTTACCATCTATTTAATCAAGGCTTCTCATGCATTAATTGCTAAGTGCTTCTCAGAAGTTTCATCTTACTGATCTATTACTAGAATAATTTCTAAAATATAATGTGTGATATGTATAATTAACTCCTTTACATGCTGTTCACTAGTTTCATCTTTCTTCACCCTGATCTGTTTTATGTTGGAAGCTCAAAAGTGAGACATGATGACGTACTTTTTTAATGTTCAGATCAATTCACACTAGGGATGTCACAATATGAAATTTTCACAATGTGATCATGGCAAAAAATATTACTATGACAATATTATCACAATATCTAACAATCATTTAAAAAAGAATGTGATCACTTAAAATCACAGAGGGGGCATAAAAATAAAACTTGAGTCCACAGGAGGGCCGAACAGCACTCAAATAGGGCATGTTTAATCTGAGGTATTATGACAATTTATTCTTAATTTATTTACTCGTTTTATAGAATTCTGAACTAACCAAATGAATAGAAAATAGTCAAATTAATTTAAAATTGAAGATAGATCAGCATATTTCTGTCTCCCTCTCTAACAGCAGTCTTTTGCTGAATAACCCTATGGAAATTTTTTATTGTTTTGAATCAACATGTTACATCTAAAATCAATCTGTTTTTGATTAACAATATCAAAAAAAAGGGAACTTTAAATAACCCTTGATCTTCTATAGGTGCATTTCACATTAAATGTAAGTTACTAAACGTGTATTCTTGTTTTTAAAACAGCAGCACTGACACATGTTGAACCGCTGGAGGACAAGGACGCACCTTAATTAATAACCACCTTAGTTAATTATAATGTGCGTTCTAAACTAAACTAAACTGCTTGTGCGAGTTACAAATATGTTTATTAATTAGCGTTTCAATTGTTTTTTCTCAACCATATCCCCTCCTAGGCTTCGGATGAGCTTAAAGTTTATTAGAGTAAAGGCTGATATCTGACAACAGAGGAGTAGGGCGATCGCTCGTGCTGGCGCTCTTGGTGGATGGGTCGGCCATCGCAGTGCATTCTGGGATTGTGACTAAGTCCGTTCCAGATGTGGCCCACGGGCCTTGAGTTTGATATTTGAGTTTTAAAGTTTCTCTTTTAGCAATAAGCTAAAGTTGCCACAAACATTAGCTATTTAGCTAACAGCTTGTCACTACATATCTAACCTATGCTACCGTTGTAGGTCTACTCATAACGCAACACGCTTATTGCTACCGTTACAACTTACGCTCTCTGCGGTAGCGTAATTATTAGGATAGTGAATGCAAAGGTGAGGAGTAGGATTTATAGTATTATATTATATTATTAAAGTATTGCCTCCTTTCGCAACAACTGTAGTACCACATTCCCTGCACATGGGAGCAGCCTCAACAAAGACTCCATTTTTATTTCACAGCCCAGAAGATTCCCAGACTGGTGAGTTTACTTTTTTCGCTGGGAGATAAAGTATTTTATCCTCTGTGTGATAATGTGTCTATTATAAAGTCTTCTAATCTCAGACTTTTCAGGGAGATTGAAACTGGCAGGTCTCCGCCCTGAACAGCAGCATGGAATATCCCCCCTTCGGAGTATGGATACTGGTGGTGGTGGCTCATGACTCGGCTGAGGCTTATGGATCTGTGAGAAATAGGCAGAGATGGGCAGTTTGGAGGGCGCGCAAACCAGTACCATAAAAGCACCAGATGAATGGAGAGAGAACTGTATCATGCAGGTACACGGTTGTGGTGAATTTGATGAGAAGATCTTTTTTTTGTTAATCAGAACCTGCTGCCGATGTGTTTTTTAGACAGTCTCAGTTTGATCTCTCAGGTTCTGCACACCATCCATATTGTCGTACCTGACTGATTGATGGCTTACAAGAGACAGAGGTGCAGGTGGTTCATGACAAAGATAACTGGTAGATGACTGATACAGTTCTGTACTCTATCTCTGCTGGCTGCTACTCACCCAGGACTGAAAGGCCTTATCTGCCTGTTGGATTTGATGGAATCTGTGAAACTGGAAGTTTTGTTTGTATGCTATGATTCAAAGTTAACACACTAGTCACATGTGCAGACTAAACTGGAAAACTACAGACACAAAGAGAAGTATTTTGTGTGCAATCAATTTTTAAGAGCCCCTATCTGAGCAATATTTCCTATGGAGATAGGCGGTGCACTGTAGGGGCATGAGAGTTGCTAAAGCTAATGCATAAAAACCCACAGGAAACCCAAGATATTAATGAGGTTGTTTATAAATAGTTTCAATATTTCTTTTGTTTGTTTGTGTGGTTATGTTTTTTTCAAAATTAATAAAATAAATGAATTGATATGATAAAACAAGCAGATTATTTACAGATCAAAAAGCCTAAGCAGGTGATCTGATTTGGTCAATTGGTGCTCCTGGACCTTGAGTGAACGTAAGTCCTCTTCCTTTCAGGAAGATCTAGTACATTGGTGTTAGTAAAAGTCGGGTAGCTAGATGTATCCTACTGGATCTTTTTATTCCCCATAAACTTCCATGTGCGGTAAACTGGTCAAAACGTGAAATTGTAATCCCGGTAAGCCCAACTGAGATCTCCTGATCGAGATGTTGACATATTACTATCTGAAACCGACCGGAACCAAGAAAAGGTGGAGGACGGTAATGATGAATTCCACCTGATCGGGGCTGTCAATGAGGATGCTATTGTTACTGTAGATGATATTTATACAAAGTCATATCTCTGACTCTGTCCCTCACGTCTGTCAGCAGTCAGAAAAGTTGTTCTTGTCTTGGACCAGTACCTTGGTGTACTTAGCCCTAAACATGGAGAGAAGTAGGGTTAAGGACAGTGACAAAACCACTGATGCCTCCTCACTAAAACCACAACAGACACATTGTTTTGTTAAGAGGAAGTAATGGTAACTGCATGACATTCTATGCGTTGCCTATAGTTTTTATTAATTACAAGTAAGTATTTATGCATTAGGTTCATGTCATGGTGATTCAGGCACACATGCCATGTTCTTGATCTTGTTGCATAGTTGGGTCTCTATAGATTTAAAAGGCGGTCTAGACATCTGTTAGGATTTGGCACTATATAAGGGGTGGCTGTAGCATATCATCAGAGACACACAGAAGAATTTAAACCAGAGTCACAGTGGGTAAGGCCTTTTTTCTTATCAGCCGGTGATAAATTCTTCCCCTGTCCACTCCAAATATTTATCATATGAAATGTAAATGACACCATGATGATTCTATGATAATCCTCAGTTAATGTTGGCAAAAAAATATCAGCAAGCCTTTTTCCCAAATAAATTTTTGGTTATTTGGGGTATGCAGATGAGTTCTTCTGAGCTGTGTATTTAAATGATGCTCTCTGTATTACCAATAAGAAGTCAGCTCTGACACCTGTAATAACAACAGTGTGTGTGTTCCTGCACATTTCTTTGCCCAGGAGTGAGCCTGACACTCAAACTACTAGACTTAAATCATAAGAACTATGACCATCCACCACACACACATACACACACTGAATATTGTTTGGCCTTTATAGTGTCAGCATGTATCTCTGTTCACAGCATTAAATGGAGGGAGGTGATAGGGGCATTCACACATGAAATCAACAATTAAGCTGTAAAATTGCTGCGATTTTCCACAAATTGTTCTGACTCTCACTCCACATCAGGGTGTTTTTCTTTTTAAGAGAAGGCGGTTTCCACTTTAGTCCAGTCAAAAGGTTTTCTCATTATTATGACCTGACTTAAAAGAAGAGATGTTGCACCAACTCAGCAACAGGAAATGATTTGATATTATTTTAGTAAGCATTATAAAATGGAATATGAAAAGTTTAAATGGATAATATTTCCTTCTTTCTCTGGCTTTTCTTAATCCTACAGTCAACATCTCTTTCTTAACAAGGGAAATTGTGCAGAAACATATTCCATCTATCCAGCGGTTGGCTCTTTGTCACTCTTGTCACTGTCTCGATACACAATAGAATCTAATACCAGACCATCTGAGTGAACGACCTCTAGTGAGCTGTAAGGATCAGGGACCGTATAGACGCCATTTGGGGAGCATAAGAACATTAATACATACTCTCAGTTCACTGAAGGCCATTGCAAAATGATCTAATTGACCGTAAGTAACTCTGCAGGATGGCTGTTTTACGACGTAAAATATATGTATAGGTTGGCAGGATGTGTTTGGTCCCCCTCCTCTCTGTCTCACTGATTACACCAGCAGGTGTTTCACGTTGAGCTTGATTTGAGGGTGGAGCTATATTAAGTTAAACTTCTGCTTACAGGTGTGCGATTTCCCGTGTCTGCTTCTGCCAGTAACGGAGCAACATCAGGCAGCTGCGTGCGGGCTGTGCCTCGCTGCCAACACGTTTTATCTTTTTTATTTAGCTTTCTGTTCTGCAAACCTGCTTCAACTTAAGAAAATACTTAGAAACAGATAAAACACAAGCAAATAAAGAAAACATCTTCATCAATTTGACAACACACAAACACTGCAGAAACAACAACACATTAAGAAAAGCAATCTCCAAAAACCATAAGAAAATGGAAGTGTATATAGAGGACACCTCAAAGTGATGCACCACCCAACGTGTTTTTTAATGCTTCATTTAGTGAATAAAACAGTTACCACACACAAACATTTCATGATATTTTTATGAGCCATTTTAGTTCTGCTTAACTTCCGGGTTGTCCGGTCATGTGACTTACAGTAAAACGTAATCAACATTGTGAAAACTACAAATAAACTTAATAATAATGACCCCAACATGCACACTACCCAAAGCTGCACTTAACAAGGTGTATCACACTTGCTTAAGAAAACTCTTAACCAGCTACTTTGTTGTAGCTTTGGCTACTGTGTAGTACCCAAAGCTAAATAAAATAGATTTTATATCCAACTTAGATTACTATTGTATAAACGATGCCATGACGACAACTGAAGTCAGCCAGTAGTAACATGGTGGTCAAGAGTAATATTTATAAATCCATACTTTTTATTTAACACATTTACATTATTACATGAGATTCCTGTGTCTGATCTAATGTATGAAACAAACTGATTCTGATCTCCTCCACATTTCACTTTACTACCATCCACCTACCTCTACCTCACCACATATGTATTACACTTTATATCTACATCTCTTCATCTTCTAAGAAATTTTACTGCATAGTGGAGCAGTGTTGCCTTTAACAGTGGATGTAGTGGAGTAGAAGTATAAAGTAAATGGAAATGCCTGTAGCTTGTGACTGTGTGTGTATGGGGGTGGAGGGAATCATCTTAACCTCAACTCTTTGTTCACCTCGGTAGTTCTCTGATGAAAGAAACAAACCGTACAGTCAGATTCATCAACAAATGATGACACAGGTAACTACATAAGTTTACCTGCTGGTAGTTAAATGCCAGTCTTCCCAAGATATCATCAGATAAATAGTTCCTACTGAGCTTCCTGCTACAGTGAACAGAGCTCATCATTAACTGGTTGACATCTGGTTGACTTGGATGAATTAGCTATAGCTTGTTAGCTAATAAGTTAACTTTACTTTCTGCTTTGGCACAGACAGAATTGAAAAGACTGAGACAACCAGAGCTTTGGGAGAAACAGTGAGAGGACATGAGGAGAAAGAGAGAGAAAGAAAGAGAAGGTGAGGAAGACAATGAGAGTCAGAGCATGTACTGTCCACTGAGCACTGTTCCAAAAAGCTAGCCTGTCCACTAAGCGACATTTTATGACTTCATATCATTCTGACTTATTCTTAATTGATTCAGTTACATAAAGCAAGTTCAACATAGTTTAGGATCATAATCATCTACAATCAGTCATACAATCAAGGGAAAGTTAACTAAAAATAAATTAAATTAATTGTACAATGAAAACTGGATATTAACACATAAAAACAAATATGCATACATATGTGTTTAATTGATAACTTGGATGAGGAAGATGGTATCATAATATTACATGATAGCTATACTGATGCTGTGGTTGTTCCTGGTCTGTGAATGTCGCATTTAAGTTACATTAACGTTACTGTTTAGGCAGGGGATTGTTTGGTTTATTCGATCTAGAACTTGCTAACTTCACTAATGTCTAGTTTGTTGGTTAGAGTATTTGCCCTTGTTCCTTTTAGCTGAGAACTGGATCGGGTCAGCCTTGTGAACTGAGTCGGGCCAGGGAATTTAAAAGCATGCATCCTTTGTTTGAGTGGAGAATCAGAAGGTTAGGTAAATGTCATCCAACTTGCAAAGCTGGTATAAACAAATTCAATTTATGAAGTTAATTACTATTTGCAGGTGTATTCATTTAAGTCATTTACACAACAACTATTTGACATTAGATATGTCCACTGACAACTTGTGACACATGATATACTGTATAGGAAAAAAGAAATATAACATAAACAAAGAACATTTTGAAACAAATTATAGCGGGCATAAAAATTCAAACTAAAATAACAAATAAGCAGTTTTGTCCATCACTAAAAAGACTGCAGGCCGGCTCACCCAACTTTCTCGGTGGCCGTTTTGATCGCAGATCAGTAAAAGATGTGATTTCACTTGCAATTTTCCCAGGATAGTGAAAGAAGAGCGACGACAGGTTAACCTGCGTTTTTTTCATGAGGACACTTTGATGGACAGCACACGCCAGCACAGCCCCCTGATGACAGCCCTCCCCACATCCTTTGCATCCATGGGATAAAATCCAGAAAGTCTTCCTGTAGGGTTGATAAATCAAAATTAGAACCAATCAAAATGCGGGACATCGTCTAAATATGCAGGATGCGGAATAAGAGATGAAAACGTTGTGCAGTTCCTCACAAAGCGGGACACCTGGTCTCCCTGTACTGTCAGGTACAAGGACAGACTGCGGTGTATCATCCGATCAGCAAAGAAGGGTATCGGCTGCAATCTGCCGTTTCTCCAGGACTTGTACACCTCCAGGACCCTGAAGCGGCCATGAAAGAGTCCCAGAGATATCTGAATAATCTCTGCGATAATTAATCAATTGCTGCTTTACATTGTTATGCAGATTGTGTTACTGCTCATCAGCTCTGTTTTCAGTAACAGAACTCATTTAGTCAGGCTCCAGTTTTTCATATTTCACTCATCTCCCGCTGATTTTAAATGCAGACAAAAGCAGTTTCATCGTTGCTCCAGCTGGATCCAAGTCCTCTGACGATCACAGTGGTTACAACAAGGTCAGAATCTCCTTTTTGCTAAATGGATTGCAATGGAATGGATGAGCTATTCCTCCTTGGTAGAGATAATTATGGGCATATAAGAGTATGACATAGATTCAATGCCAAAATGCTACTACCCTAAGTAATATTAAAAAAAATCTTACATCTTACATCTTTTACATCTTAAAAACTTACTTGGGTCAAGAAATGCCCTAAATAACTATGTTAAAGTGAAAGTGAATATTTTCCTGGATGTGCAATAACAGCCAGAAAACTATATTTTTTGATTTTTCCAAAATGATTCTGTTTTAATTAACAATATCAGTTAATGATAATAGATTAATGAATGAATGAACAAAAAAGAAAATAATTAATTACCCTTGGTAAATAACTGGGCTGATTTAGTCGTTTCATTCTTCTGTCACAATAAAACAATAAAAGTAGACTGCTGCTCCTCGTATCTGTTCCTGCAGTTAGGAGCAGCGGCCCCTCAGAAAACAGTTAGGAGCATGAAAAGGTGTATTTCACATTAAATGTAAGCAGCTTCATGTGTTTTCTTGTTTTTAACATAACAGCACTGACACATGTTGAATGGTTGGAGGACATGAACGCATTCACCAGTTAATTAAGATGTGTGTTCTATTTACTAATACTTGTATGTGATGCACTAATGCATTTATTATATAGTGTTTTTATATTTTTTTTCTCAGCTATATCCCCTCCCGGGCTCCGCAGCATCCCTTCTAAGGATTAGCCTAAAGTTTATTAGAGTGACTGGATAAACGGTGATACCTGACAAAAGAGGAGCAGGGAGAAGCTCTGGCCCTTTTGATTGATGCACTGGCTATCAGTGTGCATTCTGTTGATTGAATGATTTTGTTGGAGGTGGAACTGACATAGTCAAGGATAGGGGACCAGGTGAAGACAGGGGACGCCAGCTGGGCTGGCAGTTGCCTGAGAGACTAAAGGATTTTCTCCGACTCAAGAGTGCAGCTGTAGGAGATCATAATTTGGACATTCAGTATAGCAGGGGTACTCAAATACAAACCTTAAATGTCCACAAAAAACTTTTTCAAAGAGTCTAAGGTCCATTTA
This sequence comes from Lophius piscatorius, assembly GCA_009660295.1. Taxonomy (NCBI): domain Eukaryota; kingdom Metazoa; phylum Chordata; class Actinopteri; order Lophiiformes; family Lophiidae; genus Lophius; species Lophius piscatorius. Next base: position 247,931 of record VRLP01000299.1, read on the forward strand.
TTACAGTCGGTCAAGCCACAAGCCATAATACTGTTATATTCAAAGCAAAATGTCCTTTTCATTCAAAACAAAAACAAAAATACATACTAAAATAAAATACATTTCCATTTTGACATAAATTCAATTAATTACTCAAATGTAACAAAACCCTCCACAGAATGCTTTGCGAAAAAAATATCAAGAGCTCAGGAATCAAAGTGCAATGAAAAACTATTTTATATTGTGTCAAATAATACTGCTTAATGAGAGAAAAGGCATCTTGTGCTTACCCAATACCCACGCCACTCTGAGTGAGCACTCTGTTGCTTTTTGTTGCTGTGTCAGTGACCCAGTAACAGCCTACCAGCGCATCGTTAGCATGGAGATGATAGCCCATTTACACGTGCTGACATGTGTAACATGGGACACATAAGGTGGCAATATTGCTTTGGTGAGTTGGGCGCCGACCATCAACGAGCGCCCAGTAGAAGAATACGACAAAGAGGGAAGTGACTTTTCGCCCATCTAACCGTACAAATATGTTAAAATATTTCACAGTTGCATCACTCTCCGATGCAGACCGGGACTGTTTGGAAGTAGCAAAAACTTAGCGGAGCATTACGTGACGACGCTTTCCAAAACAGTGTTTACATGCAGTGATTGGCTATAGTAAAGGCTTTCCGAAAGGATTTAGACTACCTCCTTGCTAAGGCATGAAGTCTGATTCGGAAAGCTTCTTTCCATTTGGAAAGGGGTGTTTACACGCAGCATTTCCTTTCTGATTAGCATCTTTTCCGAATCTACTCCGAATTAGGCTGTCCATGTAAACCCACCTGTCACGCGTTCAGTTCAGGGTCCGGAGATAGGCAGCTCCTAGCAGATAAGCCGCCTATTGAGGGCCGCTGCAGTATACTGTAAATTGCTTCCCAACTTCTCAACTCCTGAGTAGGACTGTAAGGGAGGGGACCATAAACACTGTACGAGGGAAATGAGAAACAAAATCTGACAGTCACGGTGAGGACATTAGATGAGCCGGTGCAGAAACATGCTCACTCAAGCTCCGCACTGGAGCCCACAGAAATGTTATGGGAGATTTTATAGACCTTGCAGGGAGAATAAACTTACTACAAAGGGCCCAAAACAGGGCTTGCTGCAGATGTGTCAGCTCTGGCATGTTTAGTTCCCTCTGGAGTTGAATCCGCTGTCTCAGTAGACTAGCTACAGCTTACCCAGTTGAGTTTCAACCAAGAAGTTTAAAACTTCCGTCTGTTCAGTTGTTAAAACCTCAAAGTTTATGGATAATATACCAAGTAGTGAGAAGTGTGACAAAAAATGTGTCCTAAAATTTCTTTCAGCCATCTTAAAAGCTAAGTTACTGGGAGCTGGCACTTGCCATTGTATTTACAAAGAAAAGGGGACCAACAAGCTGGAGAAGATAAACCAGAGATTATTTATTTGTGTTCTTACTGCCTGCAGAATGGTTTCTCTGTTCAAGAAGGGTAGTTATAGATGACTTATTTATACTAAACACGATTTTCTTGAAAAACCTGATCACACACATTGAAGAGATCACAAGTAGTCACTTAATTTTCAAACCTTAGTGACAGTCACAGCACAGTTACTTCAAGCACACCAATGACATAGTCCAAACAGTAGAACAAGATCCAAACAGTAGAACAAGATCCATGTGACAAACAGGGCTCCATAGATGAGCAGCCGCTGGTTTCGTTTGAGTGCTTTGAGCTGTTCTAAGGTCTGAGCTGTGTAACGGCCTGCTGCTGGATGAGTTTATTCTGTCGTGAAGAAAATGTTCTTCAGCTCTTAGCTCAACTTTTTTTTCTATCTTTTTAATTAATAGCTGCCACACCAAATGTAAGGCAACACCTTTGAAGTCTTCCACAGACGGCAATACAAATGACACAACCAAGACACAACTGTTTACTTTGTCTATTTTTTAAACTTCCTCCGATTTGATTTGCATTTGCTTGTCTCTTTTGCCTCTCCCTTTTGCTTTTATTGTTTTTCACAATGTATTGTTTCTGCTTACTTTACTTTGCTACTATAACACCTGAAACATTTCCCCATTGTTGGACTTAAAAACTATATCTGACTCTATTTGTGTGTACAACCAATAGCTGGATAGCTCAGTGAGTTAAACCGACTTTGGTGCCGGACAATCAGAGAATCACATTCAAAAGAGGGCATTGCAGAAATCCGGAGTTGACCCTTAGGCAAGGTCGTTAGTGCTACCCGCCTACCTACCTATCTAGTGCCGGTCCCAAGCCCGGACAAATGGGAGGGTTGTGTCAGCAAGGGCATTCAACGTAAAAACTTAAACAAAATCAATATGGAGAACGACATAATCTTCTGTGGTGAGCCTTAAAAAGGGAAAAAAACGAGAGAAGTTGCTTATGTATGTACGACTGATGAAAATGGTGCGAGTTAACCATGTGCTAACTTACATCTTTGAAAAAGCTAAAAATAATCTTAAAATGTCTCAACCGAAACAGTAACAACAGAAACATGTGGTGTCAGTTTCGGTTGTGACATGATCTTTTCAGTTTTGAAAAAAGAGATCCCTTATCCCTTTATTTCAGGGGGAAATCATTAATAATAATTTAGTGTATATTTAGGTCTGTCCAATTTCTAAATGGCACAGTTCGGTATGTCCAAATCAACCCTGCAGTGTTTCAAGCGATGTGTGAAACGTTAGATTGATGAACAGACTCCTGAGAAGCAAAATAGAAAAGCATTCTCAAACTAGAAAAAGCCCTCCAAAAGCAAAAACCTCTACCATCACACCACAGTAGACTAGGTTTAGGTTAAATTCCTGAAGATTTCTCTATTAATGTCTTAGTTATGGGCAGCCTCTAAATCTACCAGCAAGTCCAACCGAGTCTCTAAGTATCTCTAGAATACTCTCTAGCTGCCCGTCTCCTACGCCTTCCACTCAAGTATCTTTGTCTCAGCCCACTATGCCCCCAGCTCCATGATAGGAATCAAAGGAACTTAGGTAGCCGGGGGCGGTTTTACCTTGCTTTGCACTCTGGGCAAACCCCATAGACACCGCATTAGATTACATTCCACAACTTCCATCATTAAACCCTAACCTTTCTTACCTTGTTTGGTAGAAAGTCAGCAATCACATCATCGTTACAAATTTCCCCAACAATTGCATGGTTAAAACTGATTACAGAAAGGCTACTAAGGCGTCCCTTTGACATGGTGGTCCTCAGGTATCATTTTATTACTTCTTATTAGACCAAATTCTGTATCAGTCCTCAAATGTGGATGCATTTCAGAGTTCCCTTTCATGCATAAATGTTGAATGTTGACGGCACTCCAAATCCACTCCCGTGGCTGGCTCTGTGCTGTCACCAGCTTTAGCCACTTTGCCAACGCTAGCTTCTCCAAATTTGCTATGTTCCCCGCTATGAAATAAACTTGCTATGCTTGTTGTACGTGTACGGCGCATGCATGTAACCAGCACCAAATTAGCCTGAGAGAGGCTGCTCTGCTGATTCATTTCCAGGACACTGACATCTTAATTTTCGCTTCACATGTTCACATGTCACACACTGTCCTCTGCAGTCCTCAAAAGGAATGTTGAGTTCCTTTAATTTTTTGAGACTAAGGGATGCTAAATATTTGCCCGTGCACTCCTCTGCCTTCAGGGAACCCATAAAATGTTTTTATGCAAGCTCATGTGTGTTTCATATATGTTGACTGAGTGCACCAGCAAATGCAGCAAACCTCTGTCAAATGCAAACCTTGTTAATAACAGCTTGAGTCAGCAGCCTCACTAAAATTGAAATTTAAGAAAAGTCTGTCAAATTGTCTTTCACAGTACTGCCCAACCTGTTCTTCAGTCATTGGTTAAAGTCCTTTTTTTTATTATATAGTTTCCATTTTTTTACAGAACAGAGCAACAAATAAAATGAAAAAAAGAGCTTGTATACAAAAATAATGATTAGAATTACAAATTCATAAATCAGCAGATTGCTGTCCAGCCCGACATCAGGGGTATATCTCCGAAAAATCCCAACCCCCTTAATTGTACAAGTAATTCCCCTGATTGAACTTCCCAAAGCATAGTTTTGTTTCATAAAGAAGCTCCACCTATTGATTACAATATGAAATTATAGAGACCTTTTAGAGTAAAATATGATAGATCTCCTCGAGTTGATCCATATGCACCACATTTGGACTAGATTTGACGCAGGGTTTGGAAGATATGTCAAAAATAGTGTTTTTCGAAAACAAGCTGGTAGCAGAATGGTGGTAGAATCTTGATGGTGCAACCTTTAAACTGTTGGCTTCTCCTCAGGTGACATACAATGTTTTTCTTTCTTTTGAGCTTCCTGCTGCCCGTTTATTCCAAAAAAATCAATCAAATTGTGCAAAAGATTCTAATGAAAACTAATGATACAATCTCTTGCTGAGAATTTTCAGATGCTGAGAGACTATGTCAGAGGGTGTGCTGCTGTTGGAATGGACAACCACGTCCACCACCGTTGATTTAGGTGTAAGTCCAAATCAAGTGGGCCCATGTGGGATAAGTAAGCTATTTGTGGATTTTCCAGGTCTTTGGAATGACTTTTAACAATTTTAGTGAAGAAAGAAGTCTCGCTCTTATATGGTACAGTTCATCTGGCTGATCATGAATATGAGTACAAATATCAAATACAATGAGCCTCAATTTAACAGTGAATGAAATCAAGCTAACACTGTCCTCGGATAAACACCGAAGCACATCGCGGTTCTTAAATCAGAAAAGAATCCCGACAACAGACTCACAGACAAAACTAAACTCTAACCACAGGCACCGTAGAACATTTTACCTCTCTTCACCGCTGCTGAATTGATCCAATCTGAGCAGCCTTGGAAAACTGTATTCAGTTTTGTTTGCATTCACTCATACCTTTCTTCCACATTGCTCTCATTTTCTCACTCTCTGCGCCTCCGGACTTTGTTTGTTGTTGTTTTTTCCTCTAACCTTGGGTGATTCTTAGAGCCGCTATTCTCGAGCTGGAGCTTTCGACAATAGGGCATGTTTAAGAGACTGATGTATTACGTGAAGTTTTCAAACCTTCGCAAAGTTTTCAAGGATTGTGGAGCTGATTACATTATCATCACAGCTGAGTTGATGCTTGAAACCAATTAGTGTCATCATGCTTTGTTATCGTAAAGATTCTTTCTTCTCACAACATTGTTACTGTCTAAGGCAGAGACCTAATTTATCAACGTTTAACTGTATGATGAAATAGTTGAAAAACTATATACTATTAAAAATAATGCAACAGCACTGTTTTAGGTGTGAAGGTCTTGACTACGAGCATTTCACCTGGCTAGTCCGCGAGTAATTCACTTCATTTAATTTTTGTGTCAACAGTTTCTTATTTTCATCGAACTGTTTGCAACCTACAAAGATGTTTCTGGATTCTCCTCTATGGCAGAGCCAGCAGAAACATTTTCATTTACTTTTCTAAACAAGACCACAAAAATGTAAGATCCTTTAAATCTTAAGCATCAGATAGCATTCATGTTTGCTGAGGCTTTATTACTGGAATAAGAGTACAATTTAACATAAACAAGATGGACAAGTCAATTCATATGCACCAAAGTTGGACTAAATTGGATTAACGTTTAGGAAGTAATGTCTGGAAAACAGTCATTTTTAGAAAACCTCCCAATAGTGAGTATAATATTAACTATTACAGTGAAACATGATGTAAACAAGATAGAACTAATTAATTAGATCCATATGCACCAAATATGGACTAAATCCGAGCAATGCTTGAGAGTGTAGGGCCCAAAAACTTTTGGAAATAAAGCTCCACCTAGTGTCCAAAATAAGTCCAGTAATTCTTTGAACAAAGTTCTATGGGGGTATAAAGTTTGAAAATGATCCATGAAATAGTTGGGTTATTGAATAGCGAGTTATTGCAATGGAACATGAAGGATGTGAGAAAGATGCGGTAGAAGCGGACCCAGGGATATGAATAATTGTAGTCTGTTCATTAAATTAAAAGTTGTAGGGAGTAAAATTTAATGGTATCTAGAGGTGGAGGTCCAGATTTCACTATCTATTACACAACAGCTCGCTGGTGTACATCGGCTGAATCACCGAGAAGAAAAAAATACTTTAGAGCAGTCAGGTGAAACCAAGGCCATTAAGGGAAGGGAATGGATTCTAAATTGCACCCAAAATTAAAGTGAAACTTTTAAACGACAGGCTGATCCAACTTAATCGCAACAAGTCATATAGTGGTTCGGTAGTTGCTTTGGCCCCCACATGCCTGTATGCACTCTTGACAGCAACTGGCCTCCTGATAAAATGGAGCATGGTGTCCTGGGGGATCTTCACAATATAAACCTGCTGTAATATGTGAAGAGAACGGGACACCACTGATGAACCTGCCAATACTGGTGTTCTCTTGGGAATGCCAGTTGAGCTGCATCACGCTGGGCTGTGAGCTCAGGCCCCACTAGAGGACTTCAGGCCCTTGAAAAAACTGTCAGAAACAGGCCCTTGTGTCTGTTTATGATAGTTTGTTCAGACACATGCTGTTGGAGGTGATTTTGAAGGGCTCTGGCGGTGTTCCTCCTGTTCCTCCTCACAAAAAGGAGCAGATACTGGTCCTGCTGCTGGGTTGTTTCCTTTCTGCGGTCCACACAAGCTCTCCTAGAGTAACGGCTAGTCTCCGGGTAACTCCTCCACAATCTCAAAACTGTGTTGGGAGACCCAACAAACCTTCTTGTGACAACGCCTATAGATGTTCCATCCTGGAGGAGCTGGACTACCTGTGCAACCTGAATGGGCTACAGGTACCACATTATGCTACCAGAAGAGACAAGGACAATATCAAACCGCAAAAAGTAGAGAAAATTAGTCACGAAGGATGAAGATTGAGACATGGCCTGTAGTCACCACCTGCAGAAGCAAAACCATTTTGGTGGGTGTCTTGCTGTTTCCTCTCCTGTCCACCTGTTGTCACATTAATTTGCACCATAAAAGGTGAAACTGATTCACAATTACTTAAGTCATCACACAGATATTCACACAGATATTCTAGGATCTGTGTGCTGTGAAATGGAACCAGCTCAAAAGACTTGATGACTGCTGCCACTACTGCCGGTGCCCACTGCCTGATCCAGAGGTTGGCCCAGGGCCTCGGCTGATAAAATCCCAGCTAGTCCAGGAAGTGTCTCCCTCTGTAATATCACAGATCGATATCTGGCAGCAACTGATGAAAACTAGGTATATGTTTGTTACCGATTAGCTATTGTGTGTTAGCGTATTTGATTAGCGTTGTGTTAATTAGTGATTGTTAGTGTGTTGGAATTGTGTTACTGGTCGCTTGTGTGTTTGCTTTCTTACTTGTGTTTGTGAGTTAGCCAAGTGCTAATTGTTTATTTCTGTAGGTAGAGATTACATAACAGGAATTGTAAGAGTTGACCGTCATTCTCTTTGCCCAGTTTTTGTTTAGTCGGGGGGTAAGGGTTGGTTGTTGTTTTGTTTTTTTGTTCTATTTCTTTTTTCAAGGTTTAGTTTATTTCATACAGAGAAGCTTTGACTATACATATTGTACCTTTTTTTTCCCAAGTTATCTTTTTTTAAAGCATTATTATATGGAAAACCTTGTTATGTATCATCACCAATGGAACTGACTGATCTACATTTACATCTCATTCTTTATTTTGTTTCTGTCGTGGGCTGGTTATGATAGAGGCATACAGGTAATGGGGGTAAGGCTGAAAACAAAATGTCCTGGACAGCAGCGCTGTTCCAGACTATGCATTTGTATATATGTATGCCATGACCCTGCAGTCGTGATACCTCTGGTTGCCAAGCCAATCTTGTCTTCATGGGTATTTGCGGTAGAAAGTCCATCACATAAGGCATTGATGTCTCATTGCCTGCCGGAGAGTCCAAGCTCTCGGTGAGACCACTCTTTTTACAGGAGGAGGATGATCTGTCCTTTAACAGCTGGATTAAATCATAGAATTAATTTTCACTGATCTTGAGCACCCAATTCATGGTTTTACTGAATCAGCATTTGAGACTTGGTCATGTCTCCTCATTTGGCTATCAGTTATACATTTATAGGGCCCTAGTTCATTTTGGGTCTTAAATCTATTCAAATAAATTGATTTCTGGGTCCATTATGGGTGACCGCAGTTGGTTTCAAGCTGGATTTACGTTAGACATTAGATTTGGACTCCCCACTCACTATATTTCTGTCGCCTTGGTGGAAATTCACAAGGAGGTTTCACTGCTTGCAGACTTAATGCCAAATCTGCTTGAGCTTCTCATCAGACTGTTCTCTGTCCTGTTATTCCTTCACTCATCACTGGAGCATGAATCTGTGTATTTGAAATGCTGCTTTACCGATCATATTATTCATTTGAGATGTGATAAAACTCCTTGGGTAGATGCGCAACATTGGTCAATGTGAACTCAAACCAATTTCTTCCGATGTTTGCTTCACCAATTCTTTATAAGAATTAAATTTTTAAAAACCTCACAAATCTTTGAGAATTAATACATGGCTGACTCACCTCTCTATCACTGGAGCAACTCTCTTCACAATAGATACTTCTTTATGAAGGGATTTGCTACGGCACAGAGAAACAGTTTCTTCCACCACATAGAATATGTCCCTGTATATCGCTGTTCCAAATTCAACTCTTCCTAATCTTCCTTCTTTCACTTGCTGACTCACCTCCCCATCTGTCTCTTGTCCTCCTTCACTTCAGTAAACAGCCCTCCTGCTGCGTGTCTCCTAGTATAGCTGCGATCCCGATTCCCCTCTTTCGTCTTTCCTCTCTCCCTTTTTTATCCCCTTTTCTCTTTAACCATCAGTCGCCCAGCTTTAAAGCGAAGGGCCCCCTCCAGACCGTGGTTAAAAAGATACTAGCGGTCCAGAACAATCAGAGGACCCCAAAAGGACTGTGTCAGGATGGTGAAAGGGACGACGACAGCAGTGATAATGAGGTCACAGTAAAGGTCCTGACCAGTATAGAGGTGATTAGGGGAGCAGGAACTCTGTAATTATAATGTTTACATTGCAAATAAAAAGATAAGCTCTAGATTAGTGACAATATTGTTAACAGATGAACTATTGACCCAGAGATGTTGAGCCAAAGATCAGAAGTGTGTAAATAAATTTTTTTTTTCATATTCTTACGTCAGAATTGAAAACAGAAATTAGTATAAATTGACAGAGTTGGAATTAAAGGTGCAGTGTGTAAAATTAATGGCATCTAGCTTTGAGTTGATTGCATCTGTAATGCACCTCAATGATTCACCTGCCTAAGTATCGTTACTGGTGTCGCCACCTCCGCTCTGGTGTGGACAATAGTCCGTGACAAGCGGGGCATCTCAGGCAGACAGGTAGAGGTCAAGGTGTGAGGAGCCTCACCTCTTCCTTTTCTTTCTCCGTGTACCCCGTTGTCTCCTCCTCTACTTTCTCCTCATCCTCCTGACCTGGATCTCCCCAGGTCGGCCCGCTGGCCAACCCCAAAGTCCAACCCATGTTTCTGAACCCAATAGGAGCCCACCCACAGGAATCCGGAGCCCCAGTGCAAGATGGGACGACCTAGTTCTTCTGGGTCTGATCCCGAAAGCCGACGGCAGAATGCCCATGCTTATGTAGCCGATGCCGCTCGCAGTCGCTCCGCTGCCTTCGTCACCCCGCCAAGCCTAGATGCCCAGGACCGGCATCTCTCCGCCTCCCTCCCGGCACTAATTATCCTGGATGATCTGCAGTCACAGCATCACTACGTCTTTCAGGAAGTTTTATTAATTTGGAAGGAAAACTGAGCAGTACTTCTTGTCTTAATGCAAATCACACTGTGCTTCACAACAAGTGGTACTCACTATTACTTTGTATATCTATCACTTTGACGGGGGGTTTAATTTCTCTTATTTCTGAGCAGCCATCAGGTCATCTGTGTTCGGACCATATATGCATATTTGTTATACTGATGTTATTGATTTCACTGTTCTGTTATGCAATGTTTGTGAATTAGCGGTGTATTTTTATTGATCAGAATATTGACGTTTCTATGTTTTGAGTTCTGTGTGGTACTGCGTATTTGAAGTACTGTGCACAGACCGTCATATGTATATTGTTTGATAATTTGGTTTCTTGCAGTAAATATAAACAACACAATATATAAATATAAAAGATGTTTGATCCAGCTGTATTGTTTTGTTCACTTTAAATCATTATCCATTATTTATATGTTTTTTAATAAATACCCCAAAACAGTGTTATTATCCTTACAATAGTTTATAACAATGAAATAATAATCTCCATAATAATATGAATATTATTTTTATTGTTTGAGGTATTTCTCTGTCAAAAGTTAGCTGTAAATTTAATGTGTTCTAAAAATATTTATATTAAAATAAAATCCAATCACAAGCAAATATAAGTTGATATTTCAGCATAGATTTTAGCTTCTATGACCAACAGCTGGTAAGTTTGCTGCTGCTGTTCATCAGACAAGAATGCATAGTGAAGAAAAACGTGTTGAGAGGCAACAAAGGACGACAATAAAAACTGTCTCTTGAAAGTCAGCTTCAATGAATTTCCAATATGAACAGTTAAAGAAAATTAACAACCGAATGAATTGATTTCCACAACCAGTTGAGTCGGAGACACTGTTTCTCTCTCTATCTAGTGATCTGATGAAACCTAAGGTGAATTATTTAAGTAATTTCACCTTAAACATATTTGCAGGTGAAACTCTGCATTTCTGTCTATCATGCGTGCGGTATATCCCGCGCTCTCCTTACCCCTAGCGCGTCCGAGCTTTCTTTCTTTGTCGAAGCAGGTGAGTGGCCCACTAGATGTCTCAGGTGCGCGCTGCGTGCCCTTGGCTCAAATTCGATTGAGACTATGTAACCACCATGCATTGCCTCCGGCTGATGCTGCCCACCTCCGACCATGATACTCTAAGCATTGGCGTAGACTTCTTATAGGTAGGGGCTGGCCTGTCTGTACCATCATCCTGAACAGCCGTGATTTACGTGGGTGATTTATGCACCGGTACAGAGTACAGCATCAGCATAATTTACAAGAATCTACTTGTAGATTTAACCCTGTAGCGTACCAGGACTTCTCATAAGCTCGCAGGACCCTTTCATGTCCTCTCCATAACAGAGTAACCCAGGGTGCAATTGTTCTCACAGAAGTGTAACATCACATTAATGCTAACTCACAAGTCACAACAACCTTGGATACGTGGGAAGAACAGACGACTAAAAACACGACAGTAATAACGACCTGGCTCCAAAAGGGCACTAAGAGAACACTCACCGGAACGGAGTCAGATAATGACACAACTCCCCATCAAACACTAACCAGCCAGAAAATTCCGATCGGGAGCAGCAAGCTAACTTTAGCGCCTCTGCTAGCAGCGAAGAGCCTGTTGCGATAGGAGCACCCACTGCTACATATAGACTTTAGATTTTAAAATGTATTGTCCCCAGGGGAAAATTCTTTTCCACAGCACTGTACAAGTCTGATCAAACGTTACACACAAGCACATTATTAAAGAGATACAACAAAACCATGATGACAACAATTGACATGTGCAAGGTTAACAATAATCTCGTTCAAGATGAATTCCCAGACTGTTGGCCTAAAGATCTAATAATAATAAATAATAATAATAATAATACATTTAATTTATAATGCACTTTACATTTGGATCCAATCTCAAAGTGCTACAAAGCAAAAGCAGATAAAAGCATCAATAAAAAATAAAATAATAACTATATAAAAGCCTGACCCAAAAAGCAGCAATGTTAATTAAAGTTATAGGTTCTGCTAAAAAGGAAAGTTTTAAGTCCTTTTTTAAATGTGTCAGTCATCTGTGGAGCCCTGAGATGGTCAGTGAGGGCATTCCACAGACGAGGGGCAGCAGAACAGATGGCCCGATCACCCATGGTGCTGAGCTTAGTCCGGGGAAGGAGGAGGCGCTATGAGTGGGTAGAACGGAGGGATCGTGTTGAGGTCAGTGGGGTGAGTAGTTCTTTTAGGTAGGGGGGTGCGTTACCATGGATACACTAGTGAGTGAGGAGGGAGATCTTATAATCAATCCTGGTGGAGATTGGAAGCCAATGAAGGGAATGAAGAACGGGGGTGATGTGTTCGTGTTTACGCACTCTCATCAGTTGTATAGTCTAGTAGGTATCTTAGCTCTAAGATCAACTGGCTCATTGTTAAATTAGACTGTGGTACT